>ML682003.1:5900729-5913976 GCA_007922195.1 Podocnemis expansa | reverse complement strand
GGGGGGGGGGCACAGCTGGACCCAGGCCTGCCCCTGCCCCCAGCTGCAAAGAGCCAGCCCTAAGGAAACGCTGGGGACTGGGGGTGGGGGAGCAATCTCCCCCAGTCAGGGTGGGCACTAGAGTGGCAGAGGGGCACTGCGCTGTGGGGCAGCAGGGAGGGTTGGGGGCACCCCCCCCCCGTCAGGTCTGGCCCAGGGTTGCGTGAGGGGGCACTGTGCAGCAAGGGCTAAGGACACTGGGGGAGGCAGCCCCAGCCCCCAGCAGGGTGTTCCCAGCCCCAAGCTGATCAGCTGCAGCCAGGCCCAATGCATTCCTGTGGGGGGGGCCCTCAGTACCCCATCTCCCCCCCCCCCCACAGCCCCCTTACCATCAGCAGCCACAATGGCCAGGAGCAGCACCACGGCCCCTGTGACAGCCAGCACCCTGCAATGAGGAGAAGGGGGGGTTACCCACACCCCTCTTGGCCAGGCCGCCTACCCCAAAGCCACATGCCAGGGAAGAGAAGGGTGCAGAGACTGTGGGGGGGGGGGGTGTCCCAATGGGCTGGGGTGACCTTGCAACCCTGGCATTTCGTATGGGATCAGCATTTTAAACAGTGCTGAGCCCTTCGCTCCCCTACAGTGCCAGCCCCTTGGTGCCCCTCCCCACACTGCCTTCTCCCACCCCCACTGCGCCAGCTCCTCTGTGTCCCGCGCCCACCCCATAAAGAGACCCCAGAGCGCAGCGCTGCCCGGGATGTGGCTGGCTCCAGCTGATCCTAGGCTGCTGCAGGGCAGGAGGGTGGCCAGTGCTCAGGGGCCGTGACGGCCAAGACGCTACTGGGGCTGGCGAAGAAAGGGTGCCTTTCCTGTGGGACGGGGGCCAGTCACCGCAGTTAAAGAGGCTGGGACGGCCGGCAGGGTGGTCACTGGCTGAGCACCTGGCGCAGGTCACTGGCGGAGGCCAGGACAATGGCTGGGCTGGATGGACCTGGCCTGACCCTGTGTGGCCAGCTTCTGTTCCTAAGACAGCAGAGCACCCCAAGGCTAGCAGGCCACCTCACCCCCCCCCCCAAACACGCCTTGGCGCAGAAGCTGGCGTGCCCATGGGGGACTCACACTGACCCTAGCAATACACCTGCCAGACAAGGGCTGGGGGGGGGGGTCCAGGACAGAGGGAGGCAGGAGGCCCATGTGTGACTGCCTCCAACGGCTGGCCAGATGTTGAGTATGGCCCAGGGGCTAGAGACAAGGATCCAGGGATCCAGGGCATGCGGAGTCCAGCCAAACTGCAGCTCCAGACAAACTCCGTCCCATGGGGCAGGCGTGGGAAGACCCCCCCCCCCCCATCAGCAGCAGCAAGGCCGGGCCAGGGGGTAAGATGTCACGGGGGGTGGTGGGCGGGGAACCCACAGAGCTCTGTCACTCCCTGGGAAACGCCTGGGCCTAGAGCCAGGACATGGGGCTAGATGGTCTGCAGGGGGTGCAGTGGGACCCTGCCCTGCACCCAGGCAGCGGGGCTAGCCGGTGGCACCCTCCAACTCAAGGGGCTGGATGTGGGTGCCCCACACACCCCGGCAGCTCCCCGTGAGCGCCTTTCTCCAGTGCTCCTGCAGTGCCCAGTGACATGAAGGGAGGCGTTGGTCACTCTGGGCTCTGGGGCAAGTTTGTGTCTTGGCAGGAATGACCATATGGACCCCCCCCCCCCCCCAGCCTTTGCTCACTGTGGGTTGGAAAGGTGTTTCCCTGACTCTTTACGGCCTACAACAGGGAAGCTGCGTGCCCTCAATCCCTTGTGCCCTTAGCTAGAGACAAGATGATTGCTAGCCAGCAAAAAGCCCTGGCCTGCTCCAGATCCAACAGCAGGGAGTTCCACAAGTAAGTCCATACTGGCAGGGACAGGATTTCCTCAAGGCTGTTCATGCTTCCTCTTCTCCTCAGCTCACAGAGCCTTTGTTCCCAAGCTGCACTCAGAGGCCAGCTCTAGCGTGAGCCCCTCACATGCCTCAGGCCATAAAACTTCTCCTTCCTACAACCCCATGACCAGCCCTCCTGCCCCTGCCCCCAGCAGCAATTCTTCTGGGTGCTGGAAATGGGCAAAAGCCGCTGCTCAGCTCTAGCCACTGATGGAGCCTTGGGGAACTTTGTGTGTCCTGGCCAACCAGCCAGGAAAGCAGCGCTGTGGGGCTGGTCCTGCCAGCAATGGGGCTGGTGTTGGAGCAGGCCAGGCTGGCAGACGTGCCCAGGTGAAGCAGTGTTGCTGTCCAGGGGCAGGAGGGTTCAAGGGGCTTGGGCCAGGGCATCACACAGCTGTCAAACCCCCCTGCCACCCCACAGCCCCGGAGCCTTGACCAGCTGCCACTCACCTGCAGAGCTTCTGCATGTTTTCCCGTGTGGTCACTGAGGGGCTGGTGAGGGGCCCTGAGGAGTCACAGCTCGGTAAGAGCCCAGTCACTGGCACCCCGCACCTGCCTCCAGGGCCGTAGACAGGCCATTATAAGGGCCTGGCACTGGGAGGAGCTGTGGCTGCCGGCCAGCCAATCCCCGTGGCAGTGTCACATTGCAATCCCATGGAGCGCCCCGGGGGCATCACTCGAGTGGCTGCTCCCCTGGCCTAGACACCCTGTGCTTGGGGGCTGCCCTCCCAAGGGCTTAGAGCAGAGCAGGCCTGTGCCCAGAGCCTTCCTGCTGGCACAGCAATCCCAGGTCAGGTCTCTCTGCCTTGGCCCACTGTGTACAAGCAGTTCTCTGCCTGCCCTGGCACCAGTCTCCCTACCCCAGCGCTGCTGGATGTGCCCTGGACTGCGGGGGTCAGGACACCACCACGAATTCCCCGCAGACTGGAAGGGGTTAACAAAGGGCCCATGGGGCTCAGTCACCTGTTCTGGGAACGGGGACCCAGCCAGAGCCCAGAGCTGGTGCCCGGTTGCTCTTCTGCCAGGTTGGTTTTGCCTGGCTTGGGCCTCGAGGGATGTGGGGGGAAAGCTCAGATGGCCCGCGGTGCAGTGGGACACTCCACAGCTCCTGTGCTAAGGGGAGGTGCAATGAGACACTCCCCCCCCCCACACACACACACGAGGGGAAGGGCTCAGAGGCACAGCCTAAGCCCACCTCGCTGCCCAAGGGTCTGACACCACCAGGAGCCATTCCTCGTCCTGCACCCTCAGGGAGGAGTACCTGGCGCACCCCAGCAGGAGCAAACATGGGGTGAAGACTTGGGGGGGGGAACCGTCTTCACCCCCCCCCCCATAGCTGCAGTGACACCCATTCATGGCAGGTTCAGCAGGACTGGGGTCTGGGTCCAGCCACTGCAATGACCCATTCCTGCCTCAGGGCCTTGCCCCTTTCCAGAGTCTTGGGGGGATGCCTGGCGCTCATGCACCCTAAGCTGGCGGGCAGGGTGGGACAACACTGGGCACTGCCACATGGCTGGACAGGGGTATCCTGCAGTCTCTTCCTCCAGCCCCCCCACCCCAACAGCAGCTGTTCCCCCACCCACAGCAGCCTGAGTAATTCCACAGACACCCCCCACATACACACACAGACACCCCCCACCCCATCCCCAGCGCTCCCTCCTTGGTTTCCCATGTTACAGGACCCAGCGACAGCCACTCTGTGCTGGGAGAGCAACAGGGCTGGGTGCACGGCTAGGTAGGGGGGATGCAGCAGGCAGGCAAACAGCTGGGGGCAGGCAGACTGACGCAGCCCAGGACAGACATGAAGCTAGGAGCTGCACTCAGGGTGCCGGGAGACAGGGACCCCACTCCTAGCCGCCTGGCTGGCAACAGGACGGGAGGGCTGCATCCCCTGGGAGCAGTCCCCGCCCAGCCCTTGTGAGCGGAAAGTGCTGCTGTGCTGGATGAACAAAGGGTCCTTTGTCGCTGGGCGGCAGCTCAATGGGCCATTGTTCCCACAGGGATCTGCACTCCTGGCCTGAAGGGTCCCACTCTGGCTTGTGTAGCCAGGTCTGGTTCCAGAGGCTGGTTGGTGGGCGGCACGTCTGCCTGTCTCCAGGGAGGGCCCACTGGAGATCGCAGCTCCTGTAATGTCACCTGGCTCTGACTGTGAGCCCTTTGTTCCTCTAAAGGTGGCCCCGTTCCAACCCAGCCCACCCCAGCTTCCCCCTCACTGCATCGCACTAAGCTGTGTAAGGAACATCTGAGAATACTGCTGGTCGCAGCCAGGGTCTGTGACTCGCCATTCCAGCTCTATTCCTTTCCTAGACCCTGTTGCGTGGCCTCCAATCTACCCTGCAGCCCCAGTCCAGGATATGAGGATCATCCCCACACACCCACGTACAGATAGTTACGTACCACTCACCCCACTGCCATTCATAGATCTGCAGTCAAGGGGGAAGGTTCCTTACAGACAGATGTCCAAGCCAGAACTGGCAGCCTTACATCCATACAGCCAGAAAAACGTGGCCAAGACCTTCACTGAATGCTCCACCTTCCCAGCAAGAGCTCTGATCCTTTAAATTAAGAAGAAGGGTGGAATGTGATGCCTTTGTGTAGACTATGGGGCCTGAAACCAGGTGATGGTCTGAAACCAGTATTCCCTGTCCCTAATATCACAGTTGCTAATTTACATGCAGTCTGTCAGAATTTTCACCAAACTGGATCTTGGGGTGGGGGGAAGGTCCAGCACTTGCAATCAGGTCTGCATTAGAACAGTAGACAAGTAGAGACCACCTTTCAAACCCACTCTATTTAGCAATGCCATTTTGGCTGACCAATGCTCCTGCAACATTTCAAAACTTGTGAACAATTTGTTAAGAGACAATCTGGACCAGCCTGTCATCAGCTGTCTCATGACATAATTGTGTGTACAGAGGGCTCTGAGTAGCGGCCTCACCATGTTCATTCCATCCTGGAAAGGCAGTGGGAGTATATTTTAAAATGGATAGCCGTGTTAGTCTAGTCCAGTGAAAAAACAACAAGGAGTTGTGTGGCACTTGAAAACTAACAGATTTATTTTTTGCATGAGCTTTCATGGGAGAAGATCCCACTTCCTCAGATGCTTTGAAGATGGGTGAACTTACAGAAAGGAATGAAACTAAATGCAAGGGGGTGTAAAACATAGGATCAGGTCATAAAGTAACAGCAAATCAGAGCAGTTTACAGGCTCAAACCATGGGAAGCCTGAAGTCAAATTACCCTTTGTAATGGGAAAAGAACCCATAGTCTCGATTGAGTCCTACTTTCACAGAATTTAGCTTGCATATTAATTCGAGTGGGAGCATAGCCTTTATGTGAAAATTTAAAAGTACCTTTGACCAATCCTCCACAGCGTCTTTGAGCTACATCCTTTCTCTGGAGGGTGAAATGATGGATCCCCAGGATGTGGAGGCATCTGTAGCTGGACGGTGCCCCCAGGAGTTGCAGCACTTCCTGGACTTTGCAAGTTTTTGCTAATAGTTCACTCCAGGCTTCTCAGGGCAAATAGCCCTGTAACACAGTGGTTCCCAACCTTGTAAGGCTCATGCCACACTTGGTATCGTGTTGTGACCCTACGGGATGCAACAACCCACCAGTCCCAGGCTAACTCCAGCCAGCTCCCTGGCTCTCTGTGACACCCTGACTGCTGTGTGGTGACACAGTAATATGTCCTGACACAGTGGTTGAGAACTGCTGCTGAAACAAACCTCCTTTGCAAGGCCAACAGATATGTTTGCACCCTGGAAGCTCATCATGTCTTTGATCATCTCAAGGCTGCTTTAGCCACCACTCCCATTCTAGCACATCTGGCCTTGGTCCAGCCATTCATAGCAGAAAATGATGTAGCCTGAGAGATGCAGGCATGACATGTGCTGCTCCCTTGCATATACTGCTCCCAAAAACTCACCCTGAAATATTAGCTAAATTGCTGCTTTCAATTAATTCAGCCTTCACAGAGTGACATAATCACCTCAAGAGGCACCAGCACATCTTTTCTGACCATAAGAACCTTGTATGTCTGTGTAAGACTCAGGCCTTGAACCAAAGACAGCTCAGAGGAGCATTGTTCTTCTCCCAGTTTGATTTTTGTCCCCATCTAAGAACCAGGGATGGGAGATCCAATGCCTTATCCCAAGAGGGTATACTACCAAGAGAGTAAGGAGTCTAGCCAAGAACCACCTTGGAACGTCCACTGTGCTGCAATCCACTGTGGCCTGATTGATCTAATCCAAACTGTTTTGCAGATTGCTCTATTAGCCCAGCAGGTGACAGAACAGCCTGTGCAAATGAGATCCAGAATCACAATGCAATGGTTCACACAGGAGAGGATCGCATAGCTCAACAGGAGCACATCCATTACACCAGGGAGCCTCCAGCTGGAAGGGCTTCACCTCTGCCAAGAGTTTCCATTGGCAGATCCTTCCGGCTGCCTTAAGATTTTCCACACATCTCCCTATTTCTTCCGGTGACCCCATTTTTGAGCCAAAGTCCAGGACTATGTTGACTTTTGTGACCTATGCGCATGCGCCAACAGACCCTGACTAAGACCCTCATCCTTCTCCCAACTAAGACCCTCATCCTTCTAGTACCCCTGGTGACCCCGTCAATACCCTGGGTCTTGATCACCCTGGATTCCATAATCGCACTCTCTGAGTCTGATGGCCACATGGTGTCTTGCAAAGGTCCAGTTAATCCCCTGTGACTGCAATGTTCATTCCTGGAACTGCTCGTTACCCCTCTTCATAGGCTTCTGGGCTGCATCACCTCAGGCGAAGGCCTTCATTTGGTCTCTCACTTTTGGCATGAAAAGTTTCTGCTGTTTATTCTGCTATCACCCACAGACTCACAGGCCAACAGAAAAGGTGAACCAAATACTAAAGCAATATCTAGGGTGCTTTCCGCAGTACTGGCAGGAGGACTGGTCCTCCCTCCTGCCTGAGGCCAAGTTCTTCTATGACTAAACTGACCCCCCTCCACCATGGGACAGAGTCCCTGCTGGAAAATTAACAGTTCCGCCTTTGCTTCCACTTGGCCTCACTGCAGTCTCCCCAAACCCAGCGGCCACCTGCTAGACCCAGTGGAGTCGTTAAACCCAGGAGGAGCATAAGGACCACTTTGGTGGCATGAACAAGGACTGCAAGTGAAGCAACAAGACCAGAAAGGCCAGTTCTCACAGTGGGAAAACAGCCTGGCTTGCAGCAAAATGCATCCATGTGAATGAGCCATCCTGCAAGTCCTCTTCCTGTTCCATATTTGTCAGCTAATCACCCTGGCACCTTCAGACTGCAGCTCCCTCAGTCCCTTAAAATCAGGTGCATGCACAAAGGGGGGCAGAGGGGCAAGGAGGCACGTGGGCTCCCCAGTCATTGGGGGCACAGAACTCCTCCAGTGGAGGGAAGAGCACGATCTCCAGCCTGGATCAGGGCAGTGGTGAGAGGAAGGAAGGATGAGCTCCTCCTGGGGCCGGGAGAGGAGCACAAAATATGTCCAACCCAAAAGAAGTCAAATTTCAATTTCTGTGCATGCCCCTGTTTCCCATGTATCTCCCCTGGAGCCTTACACAGTCAAATGCTTTCCTGACTGGTCCCACCAGCTGTCTGTACCCATCTGGACCCAAGGGCACAAGGAACATACTGCATAGCTCACACTCTCCTTAACTCTAAGCTGCAGAGGGGAGGCTGTCACTCCAGGCTAGGGCTCCATCAGCCCCTGTCCTGGTGGCAAGGTTGCATCAAGACCATCCAGGCCCAGCAGCAGCCTGGAGGCAGGGCAGCCATGCAGCGGGCAGAGGAACTGAACCAGATCTACACAGTATAGGCCAGCTAGGAGTTCCTCATCACCACCCAGGGCCATCTCCAGAGTGTTCACCTGCTGGGACAACAGATCTCACCATGCTTTCTGCTCTCCAACCTGACCCTCACTCTAACCCCGTCCCCCCTGATTCCAGCCTGTAACGAACCTCTGAGCTCTGCCTCTGGCCCCGGGTTTGGCTCATCAGATCTGGCTCAAGCCATTGCTCTGATTGCTGACCACCACCACATGGCTGTCCTTGACTTGTTGCCACCAGCCCAGCTGTGACTGCTAGTTCAGACTTTCTATGCTCTGTCCCTTGCACTGGTAGAGCCAAAAAGGAGACGACTGCACCCCTTGTCTTCAGCCATTGCTGGGACCCATCTGTCAGCACCCCGAGTGCCAGGGCCATGCTCTAACCCCCTGGCTTGGCAGCTGTCACCCCCAGCAAGATGATTACAAGGGGGAGACCTCCCTGGAATGACTCCCCTGGACTGAGTGACCACAGACTTCAGGGGAACAGGGGCTGCCTGTTCTGGCCCTGCCTTACTCCCAGTTCATAGGGAAACCGGTACTGGGCACCAGGGGCCTTTGGTGCGGAACAGCCGTGTCTTGTGCCTGGGACAATGCAGCCTTTTACTGGGGCATCTCCGGTCACCAGCTCTGCTTTGTCTGCGATCAGCGAGCCGCGTGCAAACTGCCCCGGCATGCCACATGGCACAGGCTGCCTGGTTCCAGTCACAGCCACCCTGAGATTCTCAAGCCAGAGGGGTCCGTTATGATAATCTAGTCTGTCCCCACCACACATCAGAGGCCTGCCCTGTCTCTCCTTCTTCCTTCCCAACTCTGTCTCCTGCTCTCTTTCTCCCCTTGCCCCATCTGTCTGTCCAATTAGTCATAGAATCATAGATGATGAGGGTCAGAAGAGATCCAGGAATCACCTAGTTCAACCCCCCGCTCAAAGCAGGACCAGTCCCGACTAAACCATCCCAACCAGGGCTTTGGCAAACAAGGCCTTACAAACCTCTAAAGATGGAGGTTCCCCCACCTCCCTAGGGAACCCATTCCAGCGCTCTACCACCTTCCCTGGGGAAAAGTTTTTCCTAATATCCAATCTACATCTTCCCCACTGCAACTTGTCACCATTGCTCCTAGTTTTGTCCTCTGCCACCACTCAGAACAGTCTAGCTCAGTGGTTCCCACCCTGTGGTCTGTGGACCACTGGCGGTTCATGAGGACACTCCAGGTAGTTGGTGGAGAGGGGGAGATAATGTAATAATAATATGATCCTGTGTACCTCTTGCATATCAGATTCAATTTTAAATTATTATTCACAATGTAAGTTGCTTCACAGACATCCTTGTGTAATATAACAGTCTGCCATCTGCGAACCAACATCAGCCTTCTCATTAGGTGAGTGTTATATTTCCCCCCCCAGGTCAGCCTACTGCAGGAAATGTACTGTGACAAGTGCAAAATGTGAGTGAGCATAATAAATTATTAGAAATTGCTTCATTTTTAGTACCGCTTGATATATAAGTTTGACTCTCATTAGTCACAGACTATGTAAAAAATATTTAAAATGGCTTGCTTACATGGTGATCCACAAAAGCTTTTGATAATGATATAGTGGGCTGCATAAAGGAAAAGAGTGGGAACCACTGAGCCATCCTCTCTGGAACCACCTTCAGGTAGTTAAGGGCTGCTATCAAATCCCCCTGCTTCTTTTCTCCAGACTAAACAAGCCTATGTCCCTCAGCCTCTTCTCATAAATCATGTGCTCTGGCACCTTAATCATTTTTGTTGCCCCCTCCCCCCAAAACCCATATAGAAAAATATTGCAGTGTTTCCCCACCAGTGTGCCACAGCACACAGGTGTGCCACCAGGTCTGAGCAGGTCTGCCACAAAATTTAGATGCACTTTTGTTTTAGCAGGAGACCTGGGCAGTTTAGTAATTGACGTAGGCTCTGAAACTATCAGGGGTATTGCTCTCATTGCAACCTTGCACTTGGCTGTTGCAGAAACCATGTCAATATTGCAGTGGTTCCCAACATCATCATCTCTGCCATGGCACACCTTGCTATCTTTAATTAATTTGAGGCACACCACCATGTAGTTTCCAAATGAACTCATGAATATTTCTGAGCCAATCTGGAGCTCTCTGAGTAGTTTGAGCCAAAGTCCAGGACTATGTTGACTTTTGTGACCTATGCGCATGTGCCAACAGACCCTGACTAAGACCCTCATCCTTCTCCCAACTAAGACCCTCATCCTTCTAGTACCCCTGGTGACCCCATCAATACCCTGGGTCTTGATCACCCTGGATTCCATAATCGCACTCTCTGAGTCTGATGGCCACACGGTGTCTTGCACAGGTCCAGTTAATCCCCTGTGACTGCAATGTTCATTCCTGGAACTGCTCGTTACCCCTCTTCATAGGCTTCTGGGCTGCATCACCTCAGCCCAGAAAAGACCAGCTCCCTCCCACACCCCCATTTAGGTCACAGGCACAGGGGCTCCATTGCCAGCCTAGGCAGGGAGCGGGATCTCTGCTTAAAGCGGGGCTGGGAATCAGGACTCCTGGGTTCCTGGCTCAGGTGTGGGAGTGAGGGGTGATCTGCGCAGCAGATGGGAGGCAGGACTCTTGGATCCTGTTCCCAGCTGTGGGGTATGTCCACACAGGCTTCTTATTTCAAAACAACAGAGGCTGTTTTGAAATAAGAAGCGGCATGTCCACACGATGCACCATTATTTCAAAGCAAGGGCACCCGTTGTTTCAAAATAACAGACGTTATTTTGAAACTGTTAAACCTCGTATCTAATAGAAATAGCCGTTGTTTCAAAACGATTGTTTCAAAACAACGGCGTTTGGACACGTTGTTTCGAAACAACACCATTGTTTTGAAACAACATGTCCGAACGGCCTTGTTTTGAAATAACCATTTTGAAACAACAGTTATTCCGAAAGCAGGCTTTCCCTTAATTTGAATTAACAAACTGTTAATTCTAATTAACTTATTTCACAATAAATCATTTCGAAATGGGTTATTTCGAAATAATGATGTATGTGTGGACATAGCCGTGGAGTCACAGGCAAGTCTCTTTCTTGTGCTTTACCTCAGTTTCCCCGTCTGTAAAATGGGGCTAACCCTGACCCAGCTCCTCAACTGGAAATGGAACAGCAGCTCCTGAGGAATGGCTGCCCCTCTCTGATTGCAGAGCCCTCCCTGTGGGACGGGGCAAGTGTCCCCTTCGGACCAGAGCAGCATAAGAACCCCCACAGGTACTCCATGAGAAGGGCTGCACCTGCACCTGGCTCCAGCTGGTTCAGTGATGGCTGCTCCTACCCCACTCTGGGGGGATGCTGCAGGTGACGTTTAACAGCCTGAGATGGTGCCTGGTGCCAACCCAGGGACCAGCTCTGTGGGACCTATGTTGATCACCCCCCCCCCCCGGTGTCAGGGTTTTCACATCTCATGGCCTTGCCATGTGCAGGGCCATGGCTCCCACTGCCAGAGAAGAGCACGTCCGCCCCCGGGGGTCCTCTGGGGTCTCTCACCCATTCACTGCAGGCCAGGCCCTGCTGGGCAGGCTGGAACCGATGCACTCCCCAGGACTGTCACGGCCGTATTGTTCACGGCATTGCTAGGGGACCTTTCTGAGAGTCACGCTACCGATCCCCCCAAGAAGGTCAGGATGGGCTAATGGAGAAAGCACAGACTGGAGCATCCAGGCCTTGCTCTGCCTTTAATTCAGAGAGGGACCTTCCCTTGCCCGCCTGCTTCCCCAGCAGTGCAGTGAGGTGGGAAACAGTGACGGAGAGTTACCAGCTGCAGGGCGTCGTGAGTCCTGAGGGCTGGCATTCCTTCTCCTAGGGCTCTGGGTCCCAGAAGCAGGCAACCTGATTATAAATGCCAGGCTGTCTGTCTCATCTCCTGAGCCAGCAGGTGCAATTTGACAGCACCTTGGAACTATCCCCATCTGAGCGGAGCCCTGCACTTAGAGACATTCCTCCTGCGGCTTGGGGGCCAGCAGAACAAGGGGCTCTTTGCTGCAGGCCTGGAGTCACTCAATGGGCCATTGTTCCCCAGAGCTCCATACTCCTGGATCAAAGGGTCCGGCTGGCTGGGGGAATGACTCAGGAGACCGTGGAGCTGGATTGGGTTCCAGGGGGGCCTCTTGGTCTTGTGGGATTTCCTGACAGGAGCCTCTACAGCTTTGGGCTGCCGCAGCGTAGCCAGCCAACTGTGTCCTGCAGCCCCCATCCCTCCAAGCATTGGTGCCATGCCAGGCCTTCCCCAAGGGAGCCAGCCCTTGGAATCAGGCACAGCTAGAGAGACTGAGAAATGGAGCATGAATTCCTGCATTACAAGTGCCCGAGAGGGTCAAGCAAGGATGACAGCAATAGGGGAAATACTCATTGTACCTGTACGCCAGGCATCCACCTCTTTGCTTGCCCATGGAGAGTCCCATTCACTCCCTCCCCTGGGAAACAGACAGGTCCATTTGGGGCCGCCAGGCCACTGGGTTCTGGGCGCGTCAGAATCTGAGCTTGTCTTACTGACAAGCAGGAGCCAACCCAAGTGCCAAAAGTGGCACAACCGATGCTGTGTTGCCTGCCCAAGTCTGGAGATAGTGTGCTAAGAGGGAACAGCTTGGGGGGGGGGGGTAGGCAAAGACCCAGGGACGTTGATTTAAGCATTAGCACTGTTACCTGTTTGCAGCTGATCAAGGCACGTGAGAAAGGAGACGGATGCCCATGGACCTGCAAGGGGTGGCACAGCCCTACTGTTGGGGGAAGCCTGCCTGGCATCTGCACTCCTGGGGGTGGTGGGGGCGTATTGACCAGTGACAGACTCTGAGCCCTCACTCCTGGTGGATGGCCTGCCCCCAAGGGCTCTCCAGTGTGGTGGGGTCCTTGCAACCCTGACAAGGCTGGACCCAGAGGTCCTGGGAGGCTGAATCCCACAGGGGCCAGGACGTCCCCGTTCCAGAATGTTTGCTCCACCTCGCCTGCCACCCCGACCCATTGATCACTCACTGCATTAGGATCAGACCGGATACAATTTATTAAACAGCAGATGTGGAAAAAAATAAGAGAAAAGTGGGCACAGTGAAAGGAAGCCAGGGACACCCCAACCAGCCAACTCCGGGGCACAGGTCAAACCTCCCCAGCTCCCTGCCCAGGCCCTGGCTGTGCTGACACCTGATCTGGCAGTGGCCAGAGGCCCGCAGGCACTTGTTGGAGGGACCTTTCACCCCAGCATCAGCCCCCCGTCAGGGCTGGGTCCCCCCAGCTCTCCCAACACTCAGCTCTGGCTTTCCATGTGGGATGGTGTAATGAAGTAAGAAAACCTCTTGGGCTACTGTGGTTCTTCTTTTCTGTTCCTGTTCTTGGGTGATGGTATTCTGGTGATGGGACACAGGGGTGTGATAACTATAGGTACCACTGGGGGGAAGAGGCTTTAGTGCGACCTTACCTGGACCCCCTGGGGGTGACAGGTTGTGGCCGGTTTAGACCAGGGGCAGGGCAGCTGGAT
>ML682003.1:5859231-5900329 GCA_007922195.1 Podocnemis expansa | reverse complement strand
GGATCCAAGAGGCTTTTCTGGGTTCTCCGTGACAGATGGGCCATGCTGCGACTGCCCTAACTTGGCCCCTCAGCTCCACTTGGAGCTCAGCCCTGGTGCCCTGTTGGCACAACAGGTCTGTGCCCCAGCTCCTGGCTGCTTTCGCTGCAGCCCCCTGCTCTGCCCAGCCTCGCTCAGCTGCTGCTTCCCCTTAGCTCTGCCCACCTCTGGCCCTCACAGCTTTAGCTAATATGGAGGACAGCCCCAGGCTCCTGACCCTCTCATTGGCCTGCCTGCCCTGTCAATCAGGCTGACTTGCTCATTGGTCTTGCCCATTGGCCCCGAGGATTGCCAGTCTCACAATACTGATTTCTGTTTGGCCCTTCCCCTTGCTGTTGGTATGGGCAGTGCCAACAAAAACCCCATCGGGCATCATCGAGGGGCCAGAACCCCCAGGCATGACTGTAGAATGGTAGGACTGGAAGGGCCTCGCGAGGGCCACTCTGGGCAGGGCCAAGAATTAGACCCTCCCTCACAGCTGTTTGCTCCTAGAAGCCAACAGTGGCGGAGATGCCACAGCCTCCCCAGGTGATTTGTTCCTGTGCTTAACTTCCCTGCCTGATGGGACGTTTTTCCTGATACCCAGCCTAAACTGCCCTTGCTGCCATTTCAGCCCTTCTCCTTGTGTCCTCTCCTCAAAAGTTAAGGAGAACAATTTTTCTCCCTCCTTCTCGTAACAACTATTTATGTACCTGGAACCGGTTCTCTTATCCTGTCTCAGGCTTCTCTTCTGGCTAAACAAACCCACACAGCTCATGTGTTCTAGCCCTTTAATCACTTTTGTTGCTCTTCGCTGGACTTTTTCCAGTTTGTCCATGTCTTTCCTGAACAGAGGCTGCCCAAACTGGCCACGATACTCCAGTGAGGCCTGATCAGGGCAGAGTTGAGCAGAAGAATCACTTCTGGTGTTTTGCTAACAACGCTCCTGTTCATACAGCCCAGAATGATGTTTGCGTTTTTTGCACCAGTGTTACAGTGTTGACTCATATTTAGCATGTGGTCCCTTAAAACCCTCAGCCAGATCCCCCTGTGCAGCACCCCTGCCTAGGCCATCATGTCCCATTGTGTCTGTATTCAGCAGATTGTCCCTAGAAGTCAGGCAAAAGGAGGACATGTCCTCCTTTTCACGTTCATGTCCTCCTTTTTACCTTCATGTCCTCTGTCTGGCAGGCATTTTAAAATACATGATTTTGTCTGGCTTTTTACTTATAGGGGTTAAAAGTATGCTGGAATGCCATGGAATACCTTATTTTTAGGGGAAAACATTCCAGGGCCCCTTAAAAACAGAAGAATATTACAGTAGTACTAAATTTTCTCCATGTGTTCTCCAATGTCCTCCTTTTTCTACTTCCCTGTCCGCCTTTCCAGGCTTTGGTATCTGGTAGCCCTATTCAGAACTGTGACTCGGTTCCTTCTGCAGCCAGGGCCAGACTAATAAAGGAGCTTTAGGGGCTGTAGCCCCAGGCGTGAGGGGGCCCTGCCTCCTCAAGCCCTGCAAAAATATATCAGCCTCCATGGCCTGAGCTCTGTCACACATGGGGTGGGCCAGTCTGCTGTGCCACTTTGTCCCTGTGGCTGGCTGGTCGGCAGGCCCCCACACCCCCAGTATTGGCCAGCACCCCTATACCCCCCAGTGCCAAGTGCCAGCCAGGTCCAGCCCCATGACTGGCTAGTTTGCAGGCCTCAGGCCCCCCAGTACCAGTCACACTCTGGCTCTAAGGCTGGCTGGTCTGTGGGCCCTGCCAGCACCAGCAAGGCCCCCCAGTGCCAGCCTGCCCCAGTCCCCATGGCTGACTGGCCTGCAGGCCCCCCCCCCCAGCACTGAGCAAAGGCCTCCCCGAGACAGGAACTGCTGTGGCAGGGACATGAGGGGGTCAGCCCTGGGCACTCAGGAACCTGGATCCAGTCCTGTCCACAGTCCTGCCTGGTCCCCCATGGGAGCAGCTTCTTTAGGCAGCATAAGGGTGGTGCTTAGGTAGACACTGCCCGTTCTCTGACCCGGTCCCCTGAGCAGAGTCAATAGGATCAGAGCCCCCAGGTTGGCATTGTGCCTGAGGAGCCCAGGAGAGCCCAACAGTCCCCAGGTTCCCAGTCTCCTTCCACCGAGGAGGGACCTATAGACTCTCCCTCTGTGTGCGCTCCAAGTTGGAGTGGCCAGCACTGGCTGCTGTGTGTCCCAACAGAGGCAGGCATCCAGCTGACCTACAAAGGGTGCTGCCCATGGAGCCTTTGCGACCCAGACCTCAGGGCTGAAAGCTGCACCAGGACACAGCTCCCCCTGTGGCCCATTGTGGGGACACAGGGTGCATTCTTGGGATGTAGAGGCCTGTCCTTAGGGGTATGTGGGAGTGGGCACCCCACTGTGCAGAGACCTTTCCCCCAAACCCCCCTCTAGCCAGCTCTGGTCTCAGTGCGTGTCCTTGCACTCTGCCCTTGTTACTGCTCTGGTGTCAGTCCTCATCAGGGCCCAGGGTCATGCTTACAGTTGGGGCTACAGGCACCCAGCAGGGCTTTTCCTGCAATTAACCTTCCCAGCCTTTAGGAAACACTGGAGGGAGGGGGTGTGAACAGTGGGCTGGGTTTGGGAGGGAGTCAAGCGCAAGGAGGGGAGCCTGCACCAACCTCCCTTCCTGAAACGAGCCCCCAGGCTCCCAGCCCCATAGCTTGACCTGGCTCCCCTCGTGCTCTTGCTCCGCACTGGCTCCTCCAGTGTCCATCTTTGCCCAGCCCTTGTGGCTTTTCAGGGAGGTGAGGGGGACACTTCTGCCGCTGGGGGTGGGTATCTATCTCTCCCGCCAGCAGCCTTGCCACAGAGCACCAGGCCCAGACAGCACTGAGCTGTGTAAGGAGCGGTTATTAACAGGCTCTTTTTCCCTGTTCATTGGTTTGTTTTTACACAGGTGCCCTGCAGGTGGAGGCTCAGGTGTGTGGCACAGGACTAGGGGGAGCTCCCGGTGGGCAGCTGGGACTGGGCCTTCCTGCCCCTGTGTACCCAACAGCAGATTTCCCTCCCAGCTAGCTCCAGGGAGCTGTCCCTGAGGCCACTGTCTCTTCCAGAAGCCCAAGGTGCAGCTGAATCTTGTGGCTGCACCTGCCTTGTTGCCTGCGGAAGCCAAGGGGTGGTGGCCCCTAGGAGCACAGCACAAGTATAGGGGGCTCTGGGTGGGCAAGGCCAGGATGGGCTCCAGGAGGTGGTGTGAAGTACAGGGTGGACTTGTCAGTGTCACCACTGCCTGCACCCCAGGCTTGATCCACCTTTTACCCCTTCCTGGGGCCAAACTGGGCCTGACCGGTGCTGCCAGCTCACCCCCAGCACCATCTGCAGATAGGCTGAGTATGAATGAGGTGATGCTGGACCATGTCTCATCCCCAGGTGTCCTCCCCACCCAACAGGGCTGGGTGGAGCTGGCAATGCCCTGGCTGGGGAAGCAGAGGAGGGACATGGACTGGCAGCATCGCCCAGCAGCACTAAAGTCCCTGCAGGAGAGCAGAGCTGACAAGCGACCAATTAACCCTTTCCGTTCCTGCCATGTTTCATCACCTCAGCCCCTTCCATCAACTTGCCACAACCAGACACAATGGCCTATAGCCAAGGGCCCATCTCCGTGGGTGCTTGTATGGCATGGATGTGCCTGCGGCTGAACTTCTGGCGTTTGGCCCGCAAATTAAGAGCAAATCAACCATGGGGGGAAACTATTCAGTGCTAATGAAAGTGCACTCACGGGGCACCAGACACAGGGTTGTAGCTTCATAGACTCTAAGGTCAGAAAGGACCAATCTGATCATCTCATCTGGCCTCCTGCACAATGCCGGCCACAGAACCTCCCCCAGCTCCTGAATAGACCCTAACCTATGACTGAGTCACTGAAGCCCCAAATCCTGCTTTGAACTAGCGCAGCTATGTTTCCTCAAGCTGGGCATCACATTCCCAGTGGAGATGCACCTTTACTAAAACAGAACTTTTCTCCTGAGGATGAGCATATTTACCCTTTCTTTGCACCATCACAGCTCCCCTGTCATGGGCAAGCCAAATGCAGACCTGCCACGGGAGATCCCACAGCTCCCTGGACCTGATGGAGACACAACCAGCGTAACCATACTAATGGCACCCAAGCACTAAACACACAGTAAAGGATACAAAGGCCTCTGTTCACACCCCGACATCCCCGTAAGGTGAATAAATAGCAGAGTTGCAGGAGAGGTACATGCAAAATGCCTCACAGCAATCAGGTGCACTTAGACATGCTGGGGCACTCCCTAAAACCACTAGGAGTGTCCAGTGCACTCAGTGAGCTCTGGTACAGAAGACTCTTCTCCACTGTGAACAAGACTGAAACCTCCATGAAAATGGCAATGCGACAAGTAATGTGCAGCTGTCCTCTCCTGTCTGAGAGAGATCTGTGTGAGTCTCTGGGCTCTGACCATCACTACCTTATCTCACAGATGCCTGCTCCTGAGGAAAGATGGTGTGGGGACAGGAGGGCACATCCCTGGCAGTGTATGTGATTTACTGGCTTTCATTCCACCTACTAAGTGGTTAAACTTTAAGACTGTTCTTGCTGGCTGGGGGACCCTGCTTGCTGGGTATTGCTAAGTACATTGACAGCAGACTCATTCAGAGCCTAGGTTTTGTCTCCTTAAAACATGTCCCACAGATGTACAGGATGTATTCAATGTCCTTGTTTCATTCACAATGGAACTCATTTGCTATGGCATCCAGCCTGTCCACTCTAAGTTGGGGGCCACCCAAATTTCCATGCCGAGTGGTGCCACTGCATCCCACCTGGACTTGCACAGACCTGGGCCACCCTGAATCATGTCCCACTTGTGCTGTGGGCTAATCTCAGTGCAGCCAAGGGGCTGGCCCCATTGCTGGCCGGAGTTAGCTAGTCTCAGCCAGGGAGATTGAAAGCCCTCAGTTCCGGCTCCAACTTCTCAGTCCTGGGGTTCTGCTGCCCTCTGGGGTCTGTGAATTGCACTGCACATTGCAAATGCTGCCTGGCAAGCTGCACCTCAGCACACATTGGTGGGACAAGTAGGGCGACCACCTGCCTCGCCAATTGCAGGACAGTTCCGCAGTTGGGTCCTTTGTTCCGTGTCCCACAATAACTCAACAATGTCCCACAAAATACAGAGTTGGGGGGCTGCCTGGCAGCTCCACCCCAGGAGTGACTGGAAGGCAATCATGAGGGGCATGGCACGGGGAAGGCCAGGTGGAAAAGGGCCTCAGATTGTAGGGCACTCCCCAAAGTACTCATGCTGCCCACAGCCAGGCCTCATAGTAAATATTGGCACTGGCTGGGGAAAGTGATCACCTAGCTACTGGATTGAGAATTCAGTGTGTTGCTTTAACTGTCTCCAGCATCCCAGCAGGGATGATATTGCTACAGGGTAAAGCCAGTGCTCCTGGCTACAGTAATGGATTGATTTATCTTAATTTCACCATGTCATGCAAATAAGATCATGCTGTCCTGAAACAGATCATACACAGACCATAACATAGGGGTGCACAGGTGTACATCCCATGACAGACCCTCATCCCAGCCCACAGAAACTCCCCAGAGCAGCTCCTTTCCACGTTGGCTGGGGCAGGGGTCACCAGGGACGCTGCAGAAAGAAATGCTCTGGGATTCTTTCAGATTGGTGCCAGAGGAGTGCCACCCACTCCCAGCCATGGCCACTGCTGAATTTTCAGGCAGTGGTCCCTTTTTTTCAGTGGGGAAGCCTCTGCACAGCTGAGGGCGTGGGTGCTGGGTCCCGAGAAAAAAAGTTTGAAAACCACTGATCTAGTCTGACCTCGTACACAACACAGGCCATAGAACTTCCCACCCACTCCTCTAATAGACCCCCCAACCTATGACTGAGTTACTAAAGTCCTCAAATCATGGTTTAAAGATTTCAAGGTACAGAGAATCCACCAGCAAGTGAGCCATGCCCCATACGACAGAGGAAGACAAAAACCCCTCAGGTCTCTGACAATGTGCCCTGAAGGAAAATTCCTTCCCCACCCCAAATATGGCAATCAGTTAAACCTTGAACATGTGGGCAAGATTCACCAGCCGGACATCTGGAAAGAATTCTCTGTAGTAACTGAGAACATCCTCCCTTCCGCAGGCCTTCCTTCTCCTTGGATAAATTCAAGCTAGTCTTACATACAGCAGCACAGCCATATTGATACAGTAGTGCTGCTCAGAGAGCACACATGTGGCTGTGTTATGTTGAGAGGAGAAAGCTCTCCCACTAACACAATAAAATCAATGAAATGAGTGGCAGTAACTATGTTGGAGGGACATACGCTGTCTACACTAGCATTTATGTTGGCCAAATTTATGTCAGTTACAGTGGTGTTTCTTCACAGTGGTGTTTCTTCACACCCCTGAGCAACAAAGTTTAGCCAATATAATTGTTAATGTAGCCAAGGCCTTATTCTCATGTCCTTTGCTTCAGTGTGTAATGGCAAATTTAGCTGAGGTTCTTCTAGCGCTCCCTTCCTTAGTGGTCCCAGCTCAAATCACTGGAAGGGGAGGCCAGTCTATTGGTTGAAGCAGGAATCTGGAATTCAGGACTCTTGGGGTCTATTTCTGGCCCTTATCTTTTCTAGCAAATGAAGATAATGACTGAGTCACTGGAAATTCTTTTAGCAATTCTGCTGAAAAGCACTAAAGAAATGCAAAGCACTGTTCCTACTCTATGCCAGTCTTACAGGCATTTTTCTGTGCATGTCAGATTTGCTGGATGCTTTTGAAATGCAAAATGAGAGTCCAGCATCACAGCTACAAACAGGCCTGCTCCCTCTGTTCAGAACCCAGGGTTCTCAGGTGAGAGCACAGCTGTCATGTTGTTTTGAAATTTCCTTGAGCACCCAAGTGAGCTTTGTACCTGGTCCAACTAGACACTTCCCTCTGAAGAAAGTTTTGAAAATTCTGGCCCTCCTTTGTGAGTAGTAGGAAAGTCACATAACTACTATGTCATTATACCAAGCTGGTAAATTCCTGTCTGGCAAATCTTGGTGTGAAAGACCAAGTAAAAGGCCATTCTATCTGAGTAACATATGGAACACATCAACAAAACCATAGCACAATGGGCCATAAACTAAATCCCTTAAGCTTCCCCTCATTTCATTCAGTGGTGGCAGATGAGACACCCTCATCACTACTGGGGAAAAAAAAAAAAAAAAGCTTGGATGCCAGGAGCTACCAAAGACTATCCAAAAGTGAAAACCCACTCATTCTCAAAACAGAATCCTGCCTAGAGAGCCTTCCATTCCTGTACATGCTATGCTTTGCTGTGAAGAAAGGGAGGGAAGAAAGAATCAGAGTTGGGCTCAGGGAATGTTACCTTCAGATAAGAAAACTCCTCATCAGTCATTTTTTTTAGTGTGTGTGTAAGGGTCTAGTAAAGTGCATGTTCTCTTACACCCCGCAGCACCAGTGCTGTTATTTCTACAGTGTCCTATGTGTGACTGGTGCAACAGAGGCAAATGAAAATGGAAGCCTGTCCTTTCCAAAAAATCACAAAGGACGGGGCATGATCTTGGCTATGCAGCAGGGTACTTCACCTTCTTTTATGATGCTGTATATGGAGTTTAGATGCCAATACGTAGGTTTGAGGGAGCAGAATCTGGGAAGAGGGCAGTGAGTGGAGAGGAGATCTTTGATGGAAAAAGTAGATCCAGAGAGGGACTTGAATAAGTGAAATGATAAGGCATGCAAGATCAGAGAGGAGATGACAGCAAATGAATGTGAGCTCCCCCAACCTTATACCCCAGCCTTTGGAAGATGACTGACCTGCAGTACATACATGGACTCAGACCTCACCCCACAAAGGTGCAAGAGATTAAAAAATTCTGAGCCCAGGCAGTACCATTGTGGCTACCTAGTCAGAGCTCCTGCAGAACACAGGCCAGAGACCTACCCCAAAGTAATTTCTGGAGCAGAGCTTTGAGAAAAGCCTCTAGCTGTGATAGAAAATATTTCCAAAGGGATAGCCGTGTTAGTCTAGTCCAGTAAAAAAACAACAAGCAGTTGTGTGGCACTTTAAGACTAACAGATTTATTTTTTGCATGAGCTTTCGTGGGAGAAGATCCCACTTCCTCAGATGCTTCGAAGATGGGTGAACTTACAGAAAGGAATGAAACTAAATGCAAGGGGGTGTAAAACATAGGATCAGGTCATAAAGTAACAGCAAATCAGAGCAGTCTAATCGAGACTATGGATTCTTTTCCCATTACAAAGGGTAATTTGACTTCAGGCTTCCCATGGTTTGAACCTGTAAACTGCTCTGATTTGCTGTTACTTTATGACCTGATCCTATGTTTTACACCCCCTTGCATTTAGTTTCATTCCTTTCTGTAAGCTCACCCATCTTTGAAGCATCTGAGGAAGTGGGAACTTCTCCCATGAAAGCTCATAGAAAATATTGCCAGTGATGAAGAATTCACCACGACCCCAGAACATTGCTCTAATGCTTAACCATCCTATCAAGAATTCATACCTCATTTCCAGAGGTAGGTTTCAGAGGGATGTGTACCCTCCCTAGACAGGCAATCTGAGGCAGAGGTGTCTTCTTCCCCGCTCCACCAGGGCTGGGGCTGAAATTGAGATAGAGGCACCAGTCCACTCCCCTTCTCCTGTTTTTGTCTTCTTGTCTCCCCAGATGTCATGGAACCTTAGAGTCTGCATGGCTGTGGGAAGCAGATTCCTCTCTTCAGGATAACTTTATTTAATGCATTCACATTTCAGAGAACATATTTAAACATTCTGATCCTTTAACTCTAGACTCCATGATCAGCATGACTGTTCCAAGGAGAGACACTATCCCAAGCCCTTTCTGTCTGTGTAACATGCATGAGTCCAAGTGATCTGTGCCTTTGGTGACTTCCAGTTAAATTCCATCCCACGTCCAGGTTTTGGTCCTAAAGTGAAATCTTGGTCCCACTGAAATCAATGGCAAAACTAAGTTTCAAGAACCCTCCACCACCTTGTTGCTCTTCTCTGACTCCTCTGCTGAGCTTTCATCACCTTTCTCTCAGATGCATTGCATGTACTTATTCAGTTTGACTTTATTCAGTTAGCCTGAGACATGATAGATGGACTCTCCTTCCACAGCCCACTGCTACAGCTGTGCTCTTCAGGCTGTTTAGAAAGCCTGAGGGAGCTTGTAGCAGTTCAGTGGTTCTGCTATGGCCCACACAAGGGTTACAAAACATGGGGGTGGCAAGCAGCCAATCAGGTGAGAAGGCTGCAGCAGCCAAGCAGAGGGAGGCTGCCAGTATATAAGGGAGTAGCTGAGCTAGCCAGGGTCAGTCTGCTGTGGGACCTGCAAGGGGGAATGTTCTCCTGCTAGTGGTAGAAGCTGGCACCCTGGAGAGTGCTGAGTGGGAGCAGGCACTTGGGGCTGACTGGAGCTGGGGGTCCCATGGGAGCAGACAGCGGCAGTGGTCTAGGGCAAGGAGACTAAAGAGTGGACAGTGGCTGGACTCCAGTGGTGAGACTGTGTGTGGCTGGGGCCACTGGGAAGTGGCCCAGGGAGTTGACTGGAGGGAGATGGAGGCATTTATGGTCCCTGGGCTGGGGCCTGGAGAAATGGGTGGGCCCAGGCCCCTCTCCACTCCTCCAGGGTGACAGGAGCAGCATAGGTGCCCAGAGTAACATGGACTTGTTGGCCATTGACTATTTTAGTGGCCAGAATAAAGATTTGTGTGGCCATAGACTGTTCTAGTGGCTGGGACCCTGGAAAGGGTGGGCTTAGGGTTTAGCTGGAGGGCTAAGGGCCTAGAATTCTTCTCAGGAACAAGAGTCTGCATGTGAAGAAGCAGAGCAAAGACCACCTGGAGGGGGACCACTTGAGTTAATTCCCCAAAACCACTACCAGGAGGTGCCTTCCAGCTGGGCCTAGTGCTGCATGCTTACAGAGCTCAAGTGAAACTCTGTCTACACTTTTGTTTATAAAAGTTGAGGAACTTCCACCTGGGTCATTCCTTAGAAGTGAGACTTCCCAAGTCTGAAAGGAGCAGTAGGTGACATGCTCTGCTTTGAGTAAGGCTGATCTGACCTGAGTTCCCTAACATGGGAATGGTGTGGGGAAGGGCTGATGGAGGGCGCTCTCCCCTTGCTCGCTGCTGACCCCCATGCCTATGGTGACTGGGTAACAAGTGTGTGTGTGTGTGGGGGGGGGAATCAGCACATGTTTTTGTGTGGGGTAGGAGATAGTTGCCTACCTAAACCAAAGCCAGTAATAACTGGACAGTGGTTTGCCCTACCGCTGCCCCTTCCCAGCAGTAGGGAACTGTGCGGCTTCCAGAGGCAGGGGGGTGAAGGGGTTTGATGGGGGCACCCTTCCTTCAGTTGGGACTGATCCTAATGCCCAGGGTGGCCCTAGCACCTGTGGGTGCCAGAGTGAGATGCACTGATGCCCCTGGCAAGAGCGAGACTGCTGGGGGGTTGGGGTCCAGGAGCCTGCTGGGCAGGGATTTCCCTTACACCTCCCTGAATTTCTAAACACCCCCCTGGTTGTGAGCCAGTAACAGGGCTAGACCCATGTAGTCAGCACCTCAACACCCCCTAGACCCCTGAATTTCCCAACACCCCTGGTTGTGAGCTAATAACAGGGTTAGACCAATGTAGTCAGCACCTCAACATCCCCTAGACGCCTAAATTTCCCAACACCCCCCTGTTGTGAGCCAGTAACCGGGCTAGACCCATGTAGTCAGCACCCAACGCCGCCTACCTCGCCGCCCAGTGTCCCGTGCTGGGGAGGCGGCTGCTCCGTGGGAGCGGCCAGGACTCTATGGCGCCATGAGGTACCAGGCGGCCCGGCCGGCGCCCTTCTCTCTCCCGCACTCTATGGTCGGGGCGGCGGGAGGCGGAAGTGGCGCGAGGCGGCGGGGCCCCGCTGCGCCCCCTGGTGGCCCGGCGCGGCGCGGCGCGGCCGCCATCTTGTCCCCGGGCGGGGAGCGGCGCGGAGGAGCGGAGAGGAGAGGGGCCCCCGCCCCCCGCCCCGCCCCCCCCCCAGCGGCCCGGCCAGGTGAGGAGACGGGGGAGGGGCGAGCCGGACCCCGCTGCCTTGGGGGGGCCACTCTCCTGGGGGAGGGGAGCGCCCCTGTGTCCCCACTTCCCCCTCAGGGCCGGGCTGGGGGCACCCCTCCCTGTCCTGGGGGTGTCAAGGGGCCTGTCCCCTTCCCTGCCCCATTGCTGGGCTTGGGGGGGGTGAGAGCGTCCCCTGGATTCCCATCTCCCCACGGCCCGACACGCTGGCACCGGTGCCGGAGGGCAGGGCCGGTTCCCTTCCTCCCCCCGGCAGGTGCCTGGCCTCAAACGACGCCCGTGGCCTGGGGTGGTGGGGGCGTCGCGATCTCAGAGGACGGTCTCTTGGAGACCCACGTTTCCCTGCCTGACCCTCGACTACCGCCGTCATAGGGCCACGTTCCTGGCTGGCGGTGCCAGGCGAGCCCACGTGGCCTTAATTTTAATCAGGATCCAAAAGCGTCAGCCGCGTGGTACGTGAGGACTAACCAGCAGGGCTCGGAGGCCGTCGCTCCCGGCGCATGCTGCTCCGTCTTCATGGGAGGGTCCAGGCCGTGTCGTGTGCAGGGCGTTTAGCCTGTTGCCTTCCTTTTTTGTTACTGGAGGACTGGGGGCCTTCTGAGCGGCAAATGCAGCTTCCAGATGTGTCAGGTTTGGACGCCCTTGCTCTTTAAAAGTAGACAAGAGCATTTGTGGATGACGCCAGGCTGGGAGGGGTTGCAAGCACTTTGGAGCACCAGATTACTCAGATGTGTTCGCGTATTCTAAATGGCCGTGCCAGACTGGAGAACTGGTTTGAAATCAACAAGATGAAATTCCATAGGAAAGAGTGCAAAGGGCTGTACTCAGGAAAGAAAACGTGAATGCACAATTAGAAAATGTGGACTAACTGGCTAGGCAGCTATGCAGCTCAACAGTGCCTGACAGTTGCAGTGGTTCACGTGGATGAGAGTCGGCAGTGGGATGCAGCTGCAGAACAGGCTAATGCCATAAGACAGCAGAAGTAATTGTCATTCTGTCGCCTCACTGGTCAGGCCTCAGCTGCTGCACTGTGTCCAGTTCTGGGCACCCCATCTGTCTGAACTAGAGAGAGTCCAGGAGATAGCAAAGAAAACAATAAATGGTTTTGAAAACAGTACCTGTGAGGAAAGGTGAGAAAATGCTTAGTCTTAACATACAGGAAGACTGTTACCAGTCTTCCTTTCTTAAGGGCTGTTTGTAAAGAGAATGATTGTCATGTCTCCTCCACGACCAGTGAAGTAATGGGCATAATCTGCAGCAAGGAGATTTAGGTTAGATATTAGGAAAAATTTTCTAGTTAGCATAGCATGGGACTGAACAAATCCTGGGTGCCATGGTGTCCAGGATTTAGCCCCTGAGCCTAGCAGTGCTGTGGCAGCCAGGGAGGTGAATGCCCCCTGGCACCTAAAAAAAGAGCAAGCAGTGCTGACATTTTCAGTGCCACCATCTCCATTCGCCCCGCAGCTGTAGAAAGCGCTGCTGTCAAGAGCTTTCTTTTCAGAGGCAGGGGGTCTCCAGCATGCCATGCAGCTGCTGTGGAAAGTAGGAGCAGCCATGGCAGGCTTTTAGCAGTGGGGGACCCTGTGCGCTCCACCCCAGTGCCAGAAGAAGTGGTAGTGGGGTGGGGAGGGGAGTCCTTCACTGCTGCACACCTGGCGTGCCTATGTTTTTGGGTTAGCCCTAGGGGTGCAACCAGTTTTTTGAGAGCTGAAGTAGCTACATTCTGGAATAGGCTTCCAAGGGAGACTGGGATCCCTGTCATTTAAGAACAAGTTGGACAATTGGTTGCCTGTCAGGGATGCCCTAGGTCAGCATTTCCCAAACTGCATTCCACACGATGTGCTTAGGTGTTCCATGAAAAAATCTCAATGCTATCTATAGTTTTCCTTCTAAAATATTTCTTTCATTCTTCCCTGTTTATTATTTTGTGTTCTTTGTAAAATAAGACACCCCCAAAAACCTAACTCTTTTAAATCAAATTTTGAACTATTTGCACAGCAGTTTTTTAGTATGAACTCCCCAGCCCTCCAACCAGTATGTTTGTGTTCCATCAATATATCCCAAGTCCAGAAGTGTTCTGTAGCCAAATTAGTTCAGTAAATCCTGCTCTAGGTTTACCTGCTTCTGCCTCCATGCAGGAGGTGGACCTAATGATCTCTCAAGATCTTTTCCAGCCCCTGTGTTTCTGTGAGTCTATGGACAGACTAAATGAAGCTTAATTCCAATGTAGCCTGACAGTGTACTGGCTCTGGATTTCTCTTCTAGGGTTTAGTGTTTTCCCTCTCTAGCCAGGCTGCATATTGTGTTCTAGTACAAGGGTCTATTGCTGGATTATTTCTCGAGTGCCATAAGTGTGCAAGACACTATATGTGTATCACTTTGGACATCTAAAGAAGCATCAGGGTTTTTAACTAACATCAGGGGTCACACTGTCTTCCCAAGCTCTGACTGGATTAATGTTTGACTTAAGCAGACTGCTTTCAGTTCTGGAACTAGATATTTTGGTGCTTACATGTGCTGCAGCAAGCAGCTCAGAAAGCATGCCCCTCCCTAGTTACGGCCTGCCTGCTTTCTGTTCTCATGCTTGAAACCACTCCATCTCATTTGCTTTTGCAAGCAAAGCTGAATCAGGCCTGATCAGTGCTTGGAATGGAGATCTCCAAGATACATTCAGGTGGTGCCTGAAGCGGTACAGATAGTCGGATGGGGGGTGGGTCTCGAAAAGGGTTCTCTTTCTTGTTTTCACCAGGAATAGCATTCATAGCACATTAGGGTGCCCTGGGATGTTGTGCTGCAAGGGATGGGTTTGTGATTCAACAGAGGATGCTCTATTCCAAGTCAGGATTGACAAGGGTGCCTTAGTGAAGATTTAGGGGGCTGCTGGGATGCTATCTTGGGGGGGAGATGTAAAATCAAGGCCTTGACCATTGATGGCTCTTAAAGGTGCTGGGGCGCTTTCCTCAAACTGACTTATTCTCCTCCGCATAATCTGCTAAATTTAAGCGATTTGATTTTCCCTTCCCTGAAATTTCTGCTCTCATTTCAATGGTTAGGAAGTTCTCCTTTAATATGTCATGAACTGCCCGCAGTTTTGCTGTGTGCTGTTAACTATTGCTGTGACCCATTGGAGAGGTAGGTCCATTTCCATGCTATCTGACACCGTATGTATTTGCCAGGTCCTTCTGAATTTTTAACTGAGGGCACTATAGAAGTGTTTGTTATTTTTTAGGTACCAGGCAATGCTATAAGCTCCTGGCTTTTGGGAAGACCTCTCAGCTCATCACTTTTCTCTGTGCTGACAGATGGAAACCACTGATAACTGCAACATGGAAGCACTTTTCCTTTCGTCTTGAGCTGACTGCTGCAGTGACTTCTGCCCAGCCCAGCTGGCCCCCCCCCACCCATCTGGAATGCAGCACTTGCCTTTCTCTGCCGCTCCTGGGACAGCTCAGGGCAGCATTTGGACTATAGATTAACCAAAGTTCAAGGTAATACTCTTCTGTTCCTGGAGAATGTGAATCAGTGTTAAGGGCCTGGACTGTATTCTACTACCGTGGTCCTTTCCCAGGGAAAGTCAGTCAGAGGCTGGGACATATATGAATGGGGTGGAGAGAAACTAAAAGTGCAAGATTTAATACATATGGAAACCTTTTGCTAGTCTCGGGGTGCTCCTGCAGCTATCCCTGTCGCGGGACTCATGCGCTTGCAGTTCCTACATGGTGAGGTGAGCAGCTAAGAAGTAGAGTAATGGGTACTTTGTCCACTTTGCTTTGCTCTTCCACTCCCACATGGAGTGGGAGTGCACACTGAGACATGTGATGTTGTCACTTTGCTGCTTCTCACTGTGCTCAAAAGTCAGGCTCTCTGTGACCTTGGACATGTGTGTAAGGCTCCTTGTGCCTCAGCTGCTCTAGCTGAGAAACTTCCTCAGTCCCCTGCCGCCTCGCTGAAAACTGGACACAGTGCAGTGCAGATGCTGCCCACGTGCCATGTGAATGGGTGACAGATAAGACCCCACATAGGAAGGGAGAGCTTTCCTGGGGAAACAGAGAGAGGGCTATTTGTGTGTGACTGGATCCTGCTGAATTTCTGTCATCTTCACTTTGTGTGTGTGTCAGGGGCTTGTAGCACACTTTTGGTTTTTCTTTTATATTTCTTCTTTGTATCAAGAGGCTGTTTCTCCTGCAACCAGTTAGGCTTCTTGCAGCTCAGTGGCAGTGGCTGCTGCTTAATCAGAACAGCAGTTGCAGAGCTTTCATTTGAGGAGGATGCTGATGGCTAGTTGTGCTAAATGACCCATACACAGGAATTTAAAGTAAGAGGAGAGAGATGCTTTTACCTCTGTATTTAGTGCTGGTGTGGAAGCTGCAGGAATTCTGTGTCCAGTTCTGGTGCCCCAGTTCAAGGATGGTGATAAATTGGGAACTCTTCAGAGAAGAGCTGTGAGAATGATGAAAAGATTAGCAAACTTGCCTCACCCTGATAAACTTAAGGGGCTCAATCTATTTAGCCTGAGAAGGTTTAATGGGTGACTTGATCACATTCCATAATTACTTACAGGAGAAATGGATAATTATATTAATATTAATTAATTGATAAATCAAATAATACTTATTTTTAATATTAATTGTGGCAAGTGGAGTGTCCTTGGCCGAAATCTCAAAGGTGGCCACTCAACTGAGCTTTCATAATAGGAATTTCTGATGGAAAATAACAGGCAGAAAAAATGCATAGAATAGACTTCCATTTCTTCTTTGTATGCTGTAAAGACATGGAAGGGGCACAGATCATTTTACTGTCTTTGTAGTACTGAAGTATTACTTTTTTGTTTATATTTGAGTACAATGACCCTTGATCCCTGACCGAGTCTTAGGTTCCGCAGCAATACAGTTGTAAATACTGATCTATAATTTCTGTGCAAACATCTCAAACCACTCAGCAAACGTTCTCTTGGGAATTGTTCAAACATTTTTGTGAAGTGGGTGACCAGATTCCTTATCTGTAAAATAGGGATTCTGATGAAGTGCCCAAGGTCACTGGTGGCCCTGCAAATCCTGGCCATTGCCTGCTCAAGCTGCCTGTAAAAATTCTCTTGGAAACTACTAGCTACTCTTTTGTTACAAGCTGTCCCTTTTATCTGGGGAAATTACTGACTCATTTGTCAGACTATGGACTGCAGTGTGCAGCATGGTGGTGTGCAGGTTTGAAAAGGTTTGGGTGTTGCACTTTTCCTTATGAGTTACTGGCCCTCAATGCCTGGCATGGTATAGGAGGTGCTGGGCTGTGGCAGCTACCATTTTGTGATCGGGGTCTGTGCTCATCAGAGCTCTGTCCATGGAGGGCCATTGGTAGCAACCACTGCCCCTTTATAAGTCTGATTTTTGGTCTCCCTTGTAATGTGTCTCCACAAAATGCACAGAATTCCTCAAGCCTCACTGCCACCATGACAGGTTTCTGAAAACCTTGAATCAGTTAAGCACTTCTTGAGATTTGAATACTCACAAATATCTCCCTTTTTAAATACTTGTGTATGTCTGGCTAACCAATGTTTTTGTGGCCCTCTGCCTTATTACTGAAATCAGATTATACCACAGTGTGTGAACCATAGCAAGGGTTTGACATCAGCTCTTGCAAGAGGAAATTTTCAAAGGGAGGAATGGTAAAATATTTAAACTGCAATTATTTGAGATCTAAGTGTGAGTCCCTGTTGGTGGAGCTGACATAATTAAAAATCATGGCATCAGAGAATATTTTTCTTGGTGACTTAACCAGTTCATGGCTACTTCTCAAAGTGAAAAGAAACTTCATTGTTAGGAATCTCAGGATATGTCTTCACTGACGGTGGCAAAATCACCACCATCAACCTGACGTTCCGGGCGCGGTTAGCAGCAAGTATGAACTTGCTGCCACGCTCTGTAAGTTGACCCCGGAAGTCCTACCCCCTAACAGAGGCAGCTGAAACCTGACCACAAGCCATTTGTGGTTGGCTTTCAACAGTGTGTCCCAATGGCTTAGAAAGTTGTCTTGTGTATCTGCTGGTCGGCTACCGCTTGTGGTCTGGGCCTCCTGGGATAACCTTCTGAATGTGCCAGAATCAGGGCAAGCTGCAAAACCAGTGGCCAAACCCCCAAACCTCTGACGGGTGGTACTTAATCCAGTCTCTCAGTAACAAAACATGCTTCTGATTCCCCACTTGGGTCATCACCAAGCATAACAAAATAGAAACAGCCCCCTTTATTACACATCAGCTCCTCTGGTCCTTGCCTGACCACTGGGTCTCTTAAAGAAGTAGGTTCTCCTGATCCCAAAGGACCAGCCACATCATCCAGAATGATATAGGCTTGGATCTTACCCAAAATACCACACTGCCAGCCAATCCTTTAGTATCTACAACTAAAGGTTTAATATAAAAAGAAAGAAAACAAAATCTCTCATATTTTAAAGGGTCAAAGTGAATCACATACGTACAAATGATTGAGTCCATAGAAAGCAAGTCCTTGAAGGATGTGCAGCTCGCAGGTTAGTCCAATTCCTCTGGTATGCACCCAGTGCCTGGGTGGGTCTTAGTCCTTTGTTCGGTCCCAGAAGAATAGTTCCAGAGAGTGATGTTGATTGCAGGCTAAAGACAAGATGGAGATGGGGCTCCAGCCTTTTATTACCCTTTGGCCCTCCCCATGCTCTCAGGGTCCTTGCCGAATCAAAATGAAGTTGTCACATGGTCAGTTTGGGTGACTGGCTGAACCAGTCTCCTCCTAGGCCCACTTCAATTGGGAGTTCACTTGATGGGCCATGAGGAGGACAATGTTTTTGCAGATGCCCAACCTGGAAATGCCTTTAAATCAAATCACTTTGATCACATGAACAAATCTTCTAACATCTAATACAGGCATGATACCTACATATCATTCTTAGCAGATTACAGCCTTTCCATTGACACAAACATGGTGTATCACATATGGATTATTGCAAATATGAAATGTTAATACAAAAGATAACCATAAACAGTCCCTTAGGCCCAGACAGCATCACAGTGCTGAAAAGCCCTTCAAGTGTAGACTAGGGCTCAATCTTGTCTCTCTCTCGCTAGCCAAAAGAATGGATTACCATTGCACCTTGTGGTTTGGTTTTTTTGCAATGATTTCAGGATTTTTAGTTGTGCTAATGGGCTGAGTTCAGAAAGGAAAGGTATTGTCAGGACTGTCTGTGGTTTGGTTCTTGGTGTTTTGAGAGGTTGTTCTGGGTGCAAGTGACTTTCTTTGAGAAGTAGGTTGGCAGTTCATTGGTTTGGGGAGGGTGGTTCTGGAGTAACTGGAACCATTCTGACTTAATAAAGCAACTCACAGTCCAGAATTGCTCCAGTAATGCTCTAATCTTTTGTTTTGGCATCTCTCAGCTGGGAATTGAGGGACTGACAAGTTTAGAAGCAGCTGCTAAGGGAGAAAAAATGTATCAGATTCATAGCACTTCGAGTAACTAGAGCTTCCCAACAGTCCTGGAAACTAAGGCCCATGATTCAGTTGTGTTGGGGCCCAGGGAGACTCCAGGGTCACTGTTAAAGGACTGTTGCTGGTGAGTGAGTGAAAGCTCAGTGAGACATCATCCTTTGGTGGCCTTCAAGGTGGAGAGGCTGATGTTTACAACTGCATTTGTGCTCACCTGCTGAACGTATCAATTTCTGTAGGCTTCAGTTTACTTTTCCCAGGGCATTCCACATCTTGCTGAGCTTGAGCTGCTGGTTGCAGGAAATGAAACAAACATGAAACCCTGACATGCTCCTTGTTTGTCCTAGTCCTGAGAAGTGGCCTTCTCAAAGCTGAGAAAGGATTCCTGAGAGGTTGGTGTGACTCGGGCCTCCTGGGATAATCTTCTGAATGTGCCAAAAATTAGGGCAAGCTGCAAAACCAGGGGTGGTACTTAAACCAGTCTCCTGGTCCGCAACAAAACATACCTCTGATTCCCTACTCTGGTCATCACCAAGCATAACAAAACAGAAACAGTCCTCTTACTGCACATCAGCTCCTATAGTCCCCTCTAGCCACTGGGCCTCTTAAAGAAATAGGTTCTCCTGGCCCCAAAGGGCCAGCCATGTCACCCAGAACAGTGTAGGCTTGGATCTAACCCAAAATACCACACTGCCAGCCAATCCTTTAGTAACTACAACTAAAGGTTTAATATAAAAAGAAACAAAATGTGAGAGATGTTAGAAGGTCAAAGTGAATCACATACATACAAATGATTTAGAGGCCATAGGAAGCAAGTCATTGAAGACTTTGGAGTTTGCAGGTTAGCTCAATTGTTATACCAAAAGAGCACCTGAGATCTTTTTAGGGGAAAAGGCAATGTGCCATCTTTATTACAAATAAAGACAAAGTTTATAACTAACTTATACCTATGCCCACACACACTCATCCACATGCCTAAGCATACCATACAATGTTCTGCAGTCTGTGTTGTTGCCAGTCCTGGTGGTGCTGCTGCTGGAGTCCTTGCTAGTATCTGTTGCTGGGGTTTGTGGCAGCTGCCTGGCCAGGGAAGCTGGACATGTGAAGGAGCAGGGTCATCTTCGAGCACGCACTGACACTCCTTTCTTCCAGGTGGTATGCAGAACAGTTCACCCCTTTTGCTTTGGGATCTCACCCAGTCTCTATAGCTTTGTCACGCCACTCCAGGTGCTCTGTGACCATTAGTCATCAGGCAGTTGTGGATGTGACCCTCAGCTCGTTGTCTTAGGTGTCTGCTTCTAGGGTGAATCCTTCATTTCTTTGTTTTTAGGGGTGTATTCACGTTCTTCAGCAGTTGAGGTGGGCTTCTCACTTCATCTGGGTGAGCTGACAGCTTGAGGCTGGTTCACACCTAGTTGATCAGAACAAGCTGGCAGCTTGGGGTGAGTTCACACCCACATCCACCCTCCATTCACACCTTATAGCCTATTCGGTCTTACACAAGATGGAGTACGTTGGTTGCAAAATGGAGTTTCTACACTTACAATATGTAGTATGGAATGCTACAGGGATTGGGGAAGAGGTAGTGTTATAACCAGAGCTTAAAGATAAATAGGGACAAATTCATATAGCAGTGCAAACTTGGGGCTGCATGGCTCAGGGGAAAGAGCTGCTCCCCTGCAGTCAAGCGAACCCTAAAGGGCAGTGGTTGGAGTCCAAGGCTCCCCAACAGCCACAACCAGCCTATGGGGAAAATACTTATTCCAATTCAATAAAACTAAATGGAAATTGACAGGACTAATGTAACAAAGTAGTAAATGCTAAGATAAGACCATCAATGTGAAGCAATCAAAATGAAACAGATTGGTAGAGACAGTATACAAATATTGGGGTACTATTACAAATGGGAAGTAATTAATTAAAATTTAATAGAAATTGACAGAGGCAACATTACCAATAAGAAACATTGTTACAACCAGTCAAGACTATATGAAGATTGTTTCTTATTTTCTATCAATCAATTAAGGCTTACGGAGATCAAGGCAAAACTGGGGTGAAGTTACACATCAGTGAAAGTCATACAAGAGTAGATTAGAACCATAAACCAATTAAGTTATGAGTGATCCCAATGAAATTATGAATGGATCCATAAGGCTGTAGATAAAAATCACCACCCTATCCCCACCCAATCCCTCTGATAGACACCCGGCACAGCACGGGGTGGGTCTCAGTCACTTTGTTCAGGTGCAGAGGAATAGTTCCAGAGGTGAGTGTTGGTTGTAGGCTGGAGACTGAAGACTAAATGGAGCAGACTCACATGGGCGAGTCCTAGTGGCTCAAAAGGCTTCTCCTGGGGCCCACTATACTTGAGAGCTTCCTTAATGGGCCATTAAGGAGACAATGGTTGCAGTCGTCCATTCTGGAAGTGCCCCAGAATCAAATAACTTGGAACACAAATAGGACAAAACTATTCTAACTTCTAATACAGATGTGGCACCTATATAAACCATAGAATCATTCCCAACAAATTACCACCTTTCTGTTGGTACCAAACAAGGCATATCACATATGGACTATTGCAAATATGAAATATGAATCTGAAAAAATAAATGATTCTCTGAAGCCAGACAGTGTCACCACACTGTATGGCTGTATGTCTCAGTGAGCTGAGCTGCTATAGTGCACAGTGTTTGAATCTTGCTGAGCTTCTCTTGCACATGATGGTGTGGAATTCTCTCCTGTCACCTAATGGGCTCAGTCTTCTGGCAAAAGATTAATATGTCCACTAGACCAGCAAGTGAGTCATGCCCCATGCTGCAGAAGAAGGCGAACACTCCCCTCCCCAGCCCTAGCCAGTTTGCACTGGGGGAAAATTCCTTTCTGACCCCAATATGGCCATCAGCTAAACCCTGAACAAGTGAGCAATACATCAGTCAGACATCCAAGAAAGAATTCTCTGTAATAACTCAGAACCTCTAATGTCCCATCTCAGGCTATTGGCATATCTACTACCAATAGTCATGGAATCATAAAAACTGGAAGGGACCACGACAGGTCATCAAGCTCAGTTCCTTGCACTCATGGCAGGACCAAGGACCCCCATTAAACTATCCCTGAAAGGTGTTTGTCTATCTGCTCTTAAAAGACTCCAATGCAGGGGACTCCAGAACCTGCTGAGGCAACTTATTTCAGTGTTTAATCACCTTGGAAGTTAGGAATTTTTTCCTAATACCTCAGCTGAGCCTCCTTTGTCGTAATTTAAGCCCATTGCTTCTTGTCCTATCATCTGTGATATAGGAGAGTAATTTTTCTTCCTCATAACCTTTTAGATATTTGAAAACAGTTCTCATGTTCCCTCTGTTGTCTTTTTTTCTAGACTAAACAAACTCAGATCTCTCAATCTTCCCTCATAGGTCAAATGTTCCAGGACTCTAATAATTTTTGTTTCTGTTCTCTGTACTTTCTCCAGTTTCTACATATCCTTTTGGAAATGAGGCACCCACAACTGGACACAGTACTAAAGTTGAGGCCTAATCAGTGCAAAGTAGAGTGGAAGAATCACTTCTCATGTCTTACAGTACTTCTGTAATACACCCCAGAATTGCATTTGATAGTCAAATATCAGTCAATTGCCAAACTAGACTGTCCCATCACACCATCCCTCCATACATTTATCAAGCTGAGTTTTGAAACCAGCAAGGGTTTTTGCTCCCATAGCTTGCCTTGGAATGACTCAACATGTTGACAGCCCTACCTATCCAAACATCATCTCAGATAAAACCTGTTACAAACAAACAAATCGACTAACCAAAACAACAGTAAACACCAAGCAGAGCTCTTACCTCAATAAAAGAGAACTTCCACACTTCATGGAGACCACTAGGAACTTTACATTGGTGTTGATTTTATATGGAAGAGCTGGAATCCTCCATTGATGAGTGACTGAAGCCAAAGACAAAGGGCCTCTTTACCCCTTTCTCAGCATCGTGAACAAAGGGAGACATGAAGAGCACAGGTGGTTCCCTAATGTCAGTCCTGGATTGCATAAAGTGGGGAGGAATTGTAACTTCCTGCCTGTGGAGATGCTCAAGCAAATCCTGGGCCAGAAAGGAGACAATCTGAGGCAGGGTTTGGGGCAGGGGTTAAAGGATAATTTGGGGGACCCTGGAACCCTCCAAAATTGGTGGCCCTTGCACTGGTGTGGGCCCCCTTCACCCACTCCAGCTACTTGGGTTAAAATATAATTTGGGGAGCCCTAGAACCCTTCTAAATTTCCAGGCCCCATTCATGCAGGTCTGGGCTCTGTCCCACAGGACCAGGCCCACAAGCACCTGTCCCACAGCCCAGGTAGATATTTTTAACCACTTCTGAGTACCACATGCATTGGTTATCACTCTGCTCCATCCACCCCCCAGCTATACACACACCCGCACAGGTACATGGCCCCAGCTATACACACACACACTCCCCCTGCCCCACACAACCCCCAGCAGCATTCCCTGTCCCTGCTTGCTAGCTGGCTGACTGGAGATGTTTTGGCTGGGAGTTGCTTCCCGGTCACAAGCTGCTTCCACCCTGCAGGGGGAAGATTTACAAACTGCCAGCCTGCCACAGCTCTCTGCTGTCTGTGTTTAAGGTGGAATGCACCGGAACTCTGCCTTCTTCCTGCTCATGCTATTCTTAGGGGGCCCCAGAACGCTGTGTTCCAGTGTGTTCCTCTATTTTTAGGGGGGCCTGGAACTCTGCTCACCTAAAAATAGGGGCCCTGGAACTGCGTTCTAGTGCATTCTGCCTTACTTTAACCCCTGGTGCAAACACAGCTCTGGAGTTTACCCTTTAAAGAGCAGGTGCCTACTGGGCTACAGAGACTCAGAACTATGCTGAGTTAATTCCAGCTGAGTATGAACTCAGTGTTGGGGTTAAGGAAGAGAACCATGGCCCTTGGACCTCCTCCCTCTAGAGTGTGACTCTTGGGTCTGCCTAGTCCACCCCAGAGATGTACCCAACATGAGGGGAGAAGGGCAGACCACTCCCTTCCTCATGACTACAGGTCCCAACATTAGTTGTCTTGTCTTGATCTGTGTATGTGGGCTGGGAGCAGTGATGTTCATGGAATGCTGTGAAGGTGCGTGTGCGGGTCACCCGTCAGATTTCTCTCAGATTCAGAGCAGACCTCAGTTGCAAAGAGCCCCTGTGTCCAAGCAGCATTTTAGTGATGCAGCCTAACTCCTCAGAGAGGGTAGTGCTACCCTGCCAGAGATAGGTGAACTGAGTTTGCCCATTTGGCTCTTTATGCTCTGTGCTACACAGAAGTGAGAGATGGTGGGACGCCCTGCTGGGTCTCTTGTGGTCTCATGCAGCTCCTCAGGAGGTTGTTGCAGAGCGCTGGGCTCTGGGAAGAACACTCTCAGGCTGCAGGCACTTGCTGGCAAATGCTCCTCCTCCATCTCTTAGGAAATCCTCCCCACCCCTTGCTTCTGGATTCCCCTAACAAGGGTTTGGGAGGGGCTGCCTGGCACGGCTCTGCTGAGTGCATGCTGCTTGTGTAGCCCAGGAGCCAGAGATAAGTGTGTGGTGTGTGCTGAGGGCAGGCTTTCATCAGAGTCTCAGCTGCTTTCCTTTGAACTGAGCAAGCTATTTTATTTCTGTTTAGAGGCCAGGCTTTGAAGCTGCATGTGGAGAAGCTAATAAGCGGCTTCCAGCCTCCCTGGGTGATGGAGCAGGGTAGGGCGTTGAGGTGCGTCACAGCCCTCTTGATTTCTGATTGCACCCTCTCTGCCCTCCCTTTAAACTGTCATGCTGCTGCAATCACTCCAGTTCGCTGCCTAGGGCTGTGGATTGGGACAGGAAGTGCTCACGCGCTCCAGCTGTGTCCCCCAGGGTCTTTCTGTGCATATCACCCTGTTTGTTGTCCCTGAAAGCCACCGTTGTTGGATATGTATATGGTGCCATAGAGGTGCAGTGCGCTTTACAGAACTCGGGAGCTGTGGTCCTGGCCCTGAAGCATTTGCAGTACAGCTGGCAGAAGAGCTCTAGACAAGAACAGTGGTTCAGAGATAGTCCTGTGGTGGAGATCAGCAAAGATTCCTCAGGGAGGGTTTGAAGGAGGCTGGAGTGGTCACTTTGCTATGGAAAGAAAGTGGACTAGAGACATCACTGCATCCTTTTGCTTCCACCCTCCCCATTCTCTGGGCAAACTCTCATGAAGCATGGCGGCTGAGCTGGCGTGATGCCGAATGAGTTCAGTGCAGACCTTCGGCAAAAATACTCATATCTTTGTTTCTGCAGCTGATGCCTAGTTGCTTGCACAACCACTTGCTTGTCAGATGCTGAGACCACAGGTATGTGGGTCCCTGCACAGAATAGCAGTGGGTCAGACTGGGCATCAAATTGCTTCCTCCCCAAAGTTGCGAGAAGCCAGCTGAAGGCAGATGGGTAATGTGGTGGTAGGGCTGGCAGGGCAATAGTCCTGAGGCCTGGCTTAGCCAGACATGGATTAACGCTGATGCATTCGCTCATGTAGGGAAAGCAAGTGGTCCTGCTGATGCCTATGTGCACAGGTGGAGTTGGATTGGAAGGGGCTGCGAGTGTTCGTTCGATCCTGACCTCTGGGTAGCAATCTGGAGAGACCCGATGATTGAGGAGGGAAGGGTCGTGCCCGGATGCTGTTGAGAGTATGTGAATAAGGCAAAGGGGCGATGTGCAAATTGGTGGCAGCTGAGGAGGTTTGTTAATTACTAGACGAGCCCCTGGGCTGCCCTGGAGTTGTATAAAACTACCCTGTCCGTAACATGGAACGATAACCCGTGGAGACCAGGACAGAGGAGTGCATGCTGGGCTGTCTACTCCCTGCAGGCCACATCTTTGTTAAAGAGAAGGGCAGCCCTGGGCCAGATTTTGGCTGCCCCTTTAGTAAGGCCTTTTCCTCCCTAGTCCTGCCTGACCCTTCGGGGTCTGATCTCTTACCTTGGAAGTGAATACGCATCCTAAATTCATGACTGCCACTGTGGTATGGGAGCCTGTGGGACTGGAAGCAGAGTGCTGTATTTCCAGGAATGTTTGCTGTTTGAGCTAGCCAGAAGTGGGAAGGGAGATGGGGTTTCTGCTGTCACTGTGCTGGGAGCGAGGGCTCCTTCCAACCAGGAAGGTCAAGGGTGGCTGAAGATGCTATGCTTTGCCCAGACTCCATCAGATGGCGCTTGGATTGGCGGTCACTAGAGGTGTGGGCTCCTCCCCACTTGGCACTTTTCAGATAAGACTCTGAACATTTCCATGGTGGGGGACAGGTGTTGAAGGACACTATATCAGTATTAAGAACACCAACATTTTAAGAAAGACCAGATGCCATAGCCCACATATGTTTGTTATTTTAGTTTAAAAATACCCAACGCACGGAAATTGGGAGCGAATTCCACTGTTGGGGAGCTCAGTTAGCAAACAAGCTGCTGCCAGAGTTTTTAAGTTAAATCTGGATAAGCCAAATGTCCTGTCAAGCCTGATTTCAGTGGAGGGCACAAAACTGAACACGATATATCCTAGATGAGGATGCCCCTCTGATTTATTAAATGGCATGATGATTTCAGTATTTCCCTTCTGATTTTTTGTATAGCCTAACATTGTGTTTGCACCAAATATCTGTTTCCTTAGTATTTACAGATGGGAACTTAAATGATTTTTCCAGCTCTGATTTTGAGTAATTGAACCTCCTTAATTAGCTTTTTGTAAGGATGAGAAGCAGCATGATCTAGTGGTCTCAGCATATCATGAAGAGCCAGAAACCGATTCTAGGAATCCCAGCCACATTACTGCCTTTGACGGCATAGACAAATTGCTTTACCTTTGTGTGCCTCGGTCTTCCCCTCTAAACAGGTGTAATGCCTACCTTACGTGAGGCTTGTGAAGTTTATTAGTGTTTGTCCAGGGTACTGAGAATGAAAAATCATTATCTAAATGTTGCGTGTTTGTGTTTCTGTGCTATATGTCATCTGTCGGACAACCGACACCTCTGAGATGGGCCATGTGATTTCTTGCAGGCGATTTTTGACAGCTGGATTTCCTAGAGGACCAGAGCCCAGGGTTTTGTGTGTGTCAAAGAATATTTTTTTTCTAAAACATAATCTATGTTGGCTATGAAGTATTCACTAGTTTCCAGTTGGGCTGGGAGGTCAGGACAGCTGTAGAAAACCTGCAAGACAGCAGCTGGATTCAGCACAAGGAATGTGAATTTCAAGGACAGAAGATCCATCATGTATATCTCATGGGTGGCACAGGTGATCCAGGTGTCCTCATTGGTCCACCTTTAGTGAGTGTATATGTGGTTTCTGTAGCCCATTGGCACTCCCTCAGCTGCAATGTTAAGTGCTTGGTGTACCGTGGAAATCATTTCTCTCTGAGTGTCTCTCTGAGCCCTGCTCCAGGTGTGTAAGTACAAGCTGCTCTCAGGAATGGCTCCATGGACCACAAGTGGCCTAACGCGGCGTACAGCATGACTTGATGTAGTTTTCATCTTCATTGCACAGGTTTGGCTGGATGAGACTACAGGTGTCATCAGGTATTGTTTGCTCTTGACCTGAGGAACCCCTTCTGGATCAAGAAGGGAATACTGCATGCTGGGAACTGCAGTTTCCATGTTTCCTGTGGCATGGGGTATAGATAATGGTGATTGCAAGTGTTTCCATTTTATGCAGTTTCTTTGGGGCCTTTGGGCTCCTCACAAGATGCCAGCATAGTTCCTGGAGTAGTGAAGTCTGCGTCCCTCATTCTATTAGGTTCTTGTGAGTTCTGAAAGAATGTGGCCTTTCTTTGTCATTGCTTGTGGTTCTGCCCCTTTCAGGGTCCTGATGTTACTGTTTTTGTACGGTAATCAAGGAGTCCTGTGGCACGTAAAGATTAACAGTTTTATTTATCACATGAGCTTTCATGGGAGAAAATCCTGGACGAAGTGGGATTTTCTCCCACAAAAGCTCATGCGATAATTAAATGTGTTAGTCTTTAAAAGTGCCACAGGACTCCTTGCTTATTTTGCTGAACTAGACTTACACGGCTACCCCTTTGGAACTTGTTTCTATACTGAAGCCCTTTGTTCCTGAGTCTTGTCCTGAGTTAATCCTGTTTGTGATGCATTGTCAGCAAACACATGCAGTGTGCTGAGGCTGGATTTAAACCAGATGTGACTTGGCTTAGCAGGCCTTGTGCGGGGAGAGTCAAAGAATTGTTCACATTGAGGAGAAGGTGTGGTGACTTGCAGTGAGGCCCCTCTTGCCTTTCATCCTGACTGGAGAAAGGACCAGTTACCGGATGAGCTGGAAGGTAGGATTCTTGGTGGAGGATCACTCAAGCTAAGCAGAGTGGGGAGGTATGAAAATTGCTTAGCTAGTAGTACATGTTTAGGTTCTGTGGCCAAAAAGGTGAATGACATGAGTTTGTCTCTGTGGGCTCCTCCTGCAGGAGGAGTCAGGAATGATGATGGATAAGGAAGTATGGTTTGGGTGAGTGGACCATAAGGTGGACAGAAAGCTGGCTAGATCATCAGGCTCAGCACGTAGGGGTCAAAGGCTTAATGTCTCATTGGCAACCAGTAACTAATGGAGTGCCCCAAGTGTTGTTCCTGGGGCCGGTTCTGTTCAGCTTCTTCATTACTGGTCTGGATGATGGGATGGATTGCATGCACAGTGAGTTTGCAGATGACACCAAGCTGGGGGGAATGGTAGACACACTGGAGGGCAGGGAAAGGTTTCAGGGAGACCTAGACAAGTTGGAGCATTGGGCTAAACAAAATCTCACAAGGTTCAATAAGGACAAGTGCAAAGTCCTGCACTTAGGATGGAAAAGTCCCATGTATTGCTACAGGCTGGGGATCAATTGGCTAAGTAGCAGTGCTGTAGAAAAGGACCTGGGAGTTATGGCAGACGGAAAGCTGGATGTGAGTCAACAGTGTGCCCTTGATGCTGAAAAGGCCAATGGCATACTGGGCTGCATCAGTAGGAGTGTTGCCAGCAGATTGAGGGATGTGATTATTCCTCTCTATTCAGCGCTGGTGAGGCCACATCTGCAATACTGTCTCCAGTTTTGGGCTCCACACTACAGAAGGGATGTGGACAAACTAGAAAGAGTCCAGTAGAGGACAATGGAAATGATTAGGGAGCTGGGGCTCATGACTTACAAGGAGAGACTGACGGAACTAGGCTTGTTTAGTCTGCAGAAGAGAAGGCTGAAGGAGGATTTGATAGCAATCTTCAGCTACTTGAAGGGATGCTTCAAGGAGGAGGGAGCTTGGCTGATCTCTGTAGTTGCAGAGGCCAGAACAAGGAGCCATGGTTTCCAGCTGCAGCCGGGAAGGTCAAGGCTGGATATTAGGAAAATCTTTCTCACTATGAGAGTGGTGAAGCATTGGAATGGGTTGCCTAAGGAGGTGGTGGAATCTCCGTCTTTGGAGATAGTTAAGGTCCAGTAAGACAATACCCTGGCTGAGATGATTTAGGGGAAGTGGTCCTGCATTTAGCAGGGGTTGGACTAGGTGACCTCATGAGGTCCCTTCCAGCCCTGTGGTTCTATGATAGCTTGGCCTGGGCTGGGCAGTTTTGGAGCTGCCCCTGACATAAACCCTCCAGTCTTGAGACAAGTCTGAGTTTTGCCTCTGCTTGTAGTTTGTCTTGGTTACTGGCAGGTTTTTCTAGGCTCTTCCATTTTATGGCTTTCTCTCCTCTGGGGAAGCAGCTTTCAGGCTGGCAGCTAGCTGGCTCAGTGAGGATTTGGTGGCACTTGTTCCTAATTGCTGTGGAGCTCTTGAAACTGGAGCCGAGCAGAGGGAGGTTTGTGCTGTTAGAGTAATTGGTCCCCTGGGTGGAAGGAGCGTGTTGGGGACAGGGAGGAGAGAGTGAAGGAAGGAGAGCGTGTACGCCGCCATGGCTCAGGGAGCTGTCTTGTCCCCCCAATGAGGCCAGAGTCAGGCCTGCTGAAGAGCGGCTTCCTTCATTCTCCTGCACACACTGCAGTACTGCTGACCTAACTGGGCCGCGTTTCTGAGGGGTGAGAGAAATGGGTCCCAGTGCCCCTGGCCTTTCCCCAGGCCCACTGGATGCCCTTTTCCCACAGATCTGTCCCCGTTCATGTTTGCTCAGCAGTTTGAATACTTCCTTTTGATGGTTGGTGTCTTTGATTCTCATTCCAACTGGTCTGTCTTTGTGTTTTTTAGGGTGTTTGAGGTGCTGCTCCTCTCTGTCTGTGGAAGCATGTCGGGCCCAGTGCCAAGTCGAGCAAGGGTCTATGCGGATGTGAACACTCAGAGACCTCGCGAGTACTGGGACTATGAGTCACACGTCGTGGAATGGGGGTATGGCAGGGGTTAATGGGAGATCCCAGGGACTTCCTGTGCCATGGGTTCAAGACTTACTTACCAGATGACTTGCAAACTGGCTTGTTGTATTTCTAGGTTGCCAAACACTTCACATGTAGGAGCCTGAATTTAGAATTCTGAACATCTGTGTACTGATGAGATCCAGCTCTTACCTCTCACTTTTCCTCACTGCCCTCAGAGGACTTTAGAAAGGAGATCTCCTGTAGTGTTGTCATTATTCCCAATGTACAGACAAGGAGACTGAGGCACCGAGAAGAGTTGTGGTAGCAGGTCAGTGGCAGAACAAGGTGAAGAACCCAGGTCTCCAGGGTCCTGGTCCAGTGCACATTCTGTGAGGTTACAGTGCCTACTAGGCGTGGATGACAAAAGGGTGACAAACTCACAGCCTGCAGGCTGGATCAGGATCCAGTTTTTTTGGTTATGATCAGAAAATGGACTGCAAAATGACAGCTTCTTGCTGTGAACATGGAGGGGGAAAGGGCAGAGGAGCCCATGTGGCCACATGGCCCGCGACAGGTATCCTACCTTCCAGTGTGCCCTCCCCCCACACACACTGACTGAGTTCGACACCCCTGGCAGTGGTTAGAAGACTGGACATTAGTGGCCTGGTTTTCCAAGGGGCTAAACACCTGCTGTTCCAGGACCTCTGAAAATTAGGCTGTTTTCATTTCAGTGCCCAGCTTAAAGCATCTGTGTTTGAAATATTGGCCAACATGCCTAATTCTATGATTTGGGTTCATATAGCATCACTTCTAGGTGGAGTTAGAGGATTCTGGCCTTGGTAGGTTTTTATAATTAAAAAAAAGATTAAAATCAAGATTCAAAAGAGGCATTTTTCAAACACGTTTTGGTGCCTGTACTATTCTGAGCTAGTCTCTTTAGCTATGACTGCGCTTTAGGTGTTTTCCCATCCTTGCTAACACTGGTGCAGCTGAATTGAGTGTTGGCTTTGGGTGTAGATGGGCATCTAGTAGCCTGCCTTGTTGGCAGCACCACGTCACATAATTCCACTCAGAGCAAATCTGAGTGACACCAGCTGAAAATGCTGTTGGCCAGCAGTGCCCCTACAATCAGTTTCCTGGTGTTGCTAATGTCAGTGGAGACTTGAAAAATGGCCCTAGTGTGGCGAGAGTCTGTGATAGTCTTGTGTGGTGGCCGAACTGGAGTGTGGGAGTTGTCACTGTTGAGACAGCTAGCTGCTTTTTGGGTGTTAGTGACTATAGTAAAATATGTAAAATAACCTTAGCTTTTCATTAAAGCTTCATGTGAGCTTGTAGCCAGGCCCTCTGATGTGCTGGGTTTGTTCTATCCACTGGGAACCAACTGAGATATTACTACTTGTCCCCAAACTCATTTCATACACAGGCTGCTGAACAGCCTGGAATGGTACCAGGGACATGAAGATGAAAGGTTCCCTGTCCAGTGCCTAACCTGAGCTAGCCAGCCCCTGGGAACATAATCCAAAGCCTCATATCTCTGCAGTGCCACTAATTCCACTTCCTCCCTTGGCAGCTTGTTCTGTCATTCAGAGAGTTCTCAGAATTAACAGTGTTCCTAATACTGAGCCTGCATTTTCCTCTGCTTGTTTCCCGTTGAACAAGAATTGATCCCTGCTGTGTCTCACACAACCTGCTGTGTTTCCTTCATTTTCTGAGCAAGCGACAGCCTGGGGTGGTGGTTTCATGGATCCATGCTGCCCAATAGTCTCTTCTTGTTTCACTCTTGTGATAGCTCTGCTTCTTTTATTGACTGTGGTATCTTGCAGTTTATGAAGTCAAACCCCTGAGCCTATAGTCCCCTGTCTTTCCCCATCTTGTTTACCCTTATCAAATCTTTGGAGGCTCCCTGACGTGTCAGAAATAATTACCAGCACGTTTGCTAGTTCCTTCAGTCCTCTTGGGTGAGTGTCATCAGACCTTGATGATTTAACTTCTATGCAGGTTCTCTGGGTGGTGTTTCTCCTATGCTTTCCTGACTCCTACTGACTAAGATTCTTTTTGCAGTGCCCTAGTTGTGCATGGCCCTTTGTCTACAAACAGAAAAGAACAGATCCCTGCCCAGAGGAGGGCAGCATTGTATTTCAAGTGTCATAGAAGCCTTTGCCCTCCTTTAGGACTTTCCATTGGTAGATATTGGAGTTTGGAATGTATTAATCTTTCCAACCCACTACTGTAGCTGGCAAAACTGAGGCCCAGGGAGCAAAAGTATTGCTCAGGCCTGCATGGTAGCTAGGGATGGAGCTGTCAGTAGACGCAAGGAGTTGACTCCTTCTGCTCCTCAAAGGGAAGAGCCCCAAGTCTGTGACTTGCCAAAACCATTTTCTTCGGCCTGGAAGTGTTTTCCCTCAGAGTTCTGCCTCTGGTCCATCTAGGTAGCGGCTCCACAGAAATCTTCACATGCTCTTGTGCACTTGCCTCTGTTAAGCACCTGTTGTGGCCCATCCCAGAGATGGCTGTGTTTCCATGGTGAATGAAGTGGTCTTTGGTATCAAACCCTAAACCCCTCGGAGTTCTTTTGAAGCATGAGGCACACAAGATAGCAGCATTCATAGAATCATAGAAACTGGAAGGAACCACAGGAGTCATTATGTCCAGTCTCCTGAACTCACGGCTGGACCAAGGGCCTTCTTAAACCATCCCTGACAGGTGCTTGTCTAACCTGCTCTTAAAAATTTCCAATAATGGAGATTCCGCAACCTGCCTAGGCAACTTATTCCAGTGGTTTATCCCCCTGACAGTTAGGAATTTTTTTTCTAATGTCCAGCCAACACCTCCCTTGCTGTAACTTAAGCCCATTGCTTCTTGTCATATCATCAGCAGCTAAGGAGAACAATTTTTCTCTCTCCTCCTCATGACAACCTCTTAAGTACTTAAAAACTGTTATTGTGTCCTCTCTGTCTCCTCTTTTCTAGACTAAACAAACCCAGATCTTTCAGTCTTTCCTCACAAGTCAAGGGTTTCAGACCTCTACTCATTTGTGTTGCTCTTCTCTGGAGAGTGACAGCTGCTTTCCGCGGCCTAGGTTTTGTGGATACCTTTCTGGAGACCTATGTGCTAGAGAACAGCTCCCAGTTCTTTTGACCTCAGCAGAGTCTTTGTGAGAACTGCTTTCTGAAAATGACCCCGTGTTTGGTCTGACCTGTTTTCTCCTTCTTCATCATCTCTTCTCTTCTCCTCGTGCAGCAACCAAGATGACTACCAGCTTGTGCGCAAACTTGGCCGTGGTAAATACAGTGAAGTGTTTGAAGCCATCAACATCACCAACAATGAGAAAGTTGTGGTGAAAATCCTCAAGGTGGGTGTATATTGAGGGGCCTTGCATCCCCTCTTATTCCCATTCTAGTGCTCCTTGTACACTTCTTCCCTCTGCATTCAAGGTATGTGCTTCTGACCTTTAGGTGCTGGTTCCTTTGCTGAGGAAAGCTGTTGTCATGAGACTGGAGGGGAGGACTTTGAGTTGTCTGTTCTGCCTTCCTCTCTCTCAGCTGCAGATCAGAGCTGTGATTCAGTGAAGAGTTTGTGGGAAGGGCAGGAAGATCAGCAGCCACACACCCTGGTGGCTGCAGGGAAATTGTGTGTTCCTTATCTTTGTCCCTCTTCTCCACCATCCACTTGCCCTGAACCCCCTGCCATAGCATCTAAGGCCAAAAGGTTTTTTCCTACCCTGAGGTGACTGCATCTCAGTGGGGCTGTGTGTGGTGTTTCAGTCCTGTAGTGTGTGAGCATCAAGGCTTCTTGATTGTCCTTTGAGTTGATTCCAGCAGTCCTACAAGCCCACTATTAAATCTGTGAACTGAGGGCTCCCCCGCTGAGAGGAGAAACACAAGTGTCATGCAGTGAAACCTCATTGTTATGGTAGCATCACATCACACAATGTATGATGGCAGTTTCCTTCTCTTCGATGAGGTCTGTTGTGTTCACCTCTGTATTAAACATACAGCCATTTCCTTTGGGTGGGGTTTCCCAGGCCATAGTGCCAAGTGGAGCCTATCTGGAAGTAACACTCTCATTTTCTCCTTCACAGCCAGTAAAAAAGAAGAAAATCAAGCGTGAAATTAAGATCCTGGAGAATCTCCGAGGAGGCCCCAATATCATCAGTCTGCTAGACATAGTTAAAGACCCTGTGGTAAGGAGTGTGGCCTGGAAGGGAAGAGGTTAAACCATGATGGCCTAGTCTACGCTGACAAATGCTGGCCTTGGTTTCACCCAGTGGTTCCTACACCCGTCCCAGTGACCTTGTAGTTGAGCTGGAACACATCTCTGGGCCTTGTGGCAGTGGCACGCCTCCCACCCAGGAAGTGGGAGCCAGGGAGTCATGGGCTGGGAGAGCTCTTGGGGCCACATGTTGAGCCTTCTAGTCACAGGTGGGAGGGGAAGTCTCTTGCGCTACTGCAGAGATCCTTCTGGCTGATGCGGGAGACGTGGGGTAACAAGCGTGACCTTCGTGCTGCCCTCCAGCATCCAGGTGAAGTGGGGGGTTGTGTGCCTGGTGGGAGAATCCTCAGGTCATCTTCTGTGGACTGAGGCCTGTCCCGTTTGGGCTGTCCCTTTCCCCTTTGCAGCTCAGTAGCAAGCTGAGTCTCAGCATGCCTGCTTAGGAGCCCCTGTAGTTAATGAACAAGCCTGGCTATAGGACACCGTACCCCAGACCTTTGCCCGTGCCTGAGCTGGCACTTCCCACACTTAGAAAATGCTGAGCTGACTAGGTCTGTGTCAGTGATGGAGGAACAGGATTGCCCAGGTAGTGGCTCTGGATTGCTTTATACACGGGCTGGTGGACTCAAACCTGGACACTCGCCCCTTGACTGACTCCTTTATTGTAGCATGTTGCACCGGAGAAGCAGATGTGATCCGCGTTAGCACAGCATACCCCCTTGCAAAGAGGGATTCACCCTGGAAGCACTGGTCAGTCGTGCAGTGAGGATATGGTCAGAAGTTCCACTTCTTACGCCACATGGCAGCATCCTGTGTCTGTGACACCTGCTGCTGGTACTGGCCAAAGGAGCATTTACTCCTCCTGCTCCACAGAGTCAGGGCAGCTATGGGAGCCAGTTGGTTCCATTCTGCCTTTGCACCAACAGTAATGTTGCGAGCTCAGTCCCTGCTGCAGGCTCTTACTCCCACAGATAATGTGGGAAGCAGGAATCTGGCCAGTGTTAATACTCTAAGGGAAACTTGTGCTTCTGGCAACCAGAATGTTTTCTCATGAGAGCTGAGCATGCAGTATCTGGAAGCTGCCAAGAGACAAAAAATCTGGGAGCTGCTAGTTGGTTTCTGGGAGCATAGCTACCCCTACCCTCACAGCATTGGTAGGTACCCTCCAGGGTAAATCAGGCCTCGGCTGGGTGCAGAGTTTTCCTTCATTCCTGCCCTCAGCTGCTTTGTAGTACTGCTGTGTGCTGTTACACAGCTGCTGTATCCCACCCCAGAAGTGACTGCATTTCAGTGGTTGGTGAAGTGACTAGTATAAATGTGCACCTGTGCTTTTTTGTGGTGGTCTGTTATGTGCAGTACCATAATGCATCACTGCTCAAGTTCCTGTTCCTTCCTGACCCAAAATTGTCTAGTGTAGGTGTGGACAGCCTAATGCAGTTTGTAAAGCCTTCAGAGTGATTTCAGAGAGAGAGCGCTACAGAAATGGGCATTACTGTAGCAGCTGAGGTGTTCTGTGCCCTAAAGAGGGCAAGAGACCCACTTCCTGTATCTGCCTTTCTAAACCCCAGGCTGGCTCTGTTACCTGTGTGCAGGACTAAACCACTCTCTCTTCTTTCTATGTCTTGGAATGGATACTGCTGCCGCGCAGTCTCGGACACCTGCCCTTGTCTTTGAACATGTCAACAACACAGACTTCAAAGTGAGTGACTTCTAGCGAATTTCAGCTTTTCCCTGCAATGCTCAGGTTCCTGACCAGTGCATTAATTCTGTGGCTAGCCCCACCTTTACCTCGTGCATTGGAGGGAAGGCTTTAAATAGGCCTCTGCTTCGCAGTCCTGCAATGCCACTGAAATAGTTAATGTCATCCTTCGGTGCAAGTGGCTCTGTGACCTGGAGCTGTCATCAACTCCCTTAGAGATGTGCTGTTGCTGCTGACTAAAGTGGCTTAAAGTTTAGAGTAGGGACTGAGGAGTTTGATGCACAGGATAGGAATTGCTGCACTGGATTGATCTAGCTTGGTATCCCTCTGGCTCTGTCATGCTCTACAAAGTGGTAGCCTGCCTCAGTCTTGTATCCTGTCTCTGGTGGTGGTCTGCATGTTATGCTTTAGAGAAAGATGAAGGCTGGCTGAGCATTATTATATTTGGGTCTGGGGACAAGATCTCCAACATGCTGACAGCAGTAAAATGAGAGGGTATATTTATAAATATGGGCATAAGAGTAAAGGCCTTCGTGTTTAAGCCCCTCTCTGGCCTTTTCCCCATTGGTGGTGTTTTCAATGGCAAGTACACTTTAACTCCCGTATCTTCTTGATGTTTCAGTCAGAGCCCCCTCTCCCACTGTCTGTGTGTGTCTAGGGGCCCATCTCTCACCTGGCTCAGGGGATGCAGACTGTACCCCTCTTGGTTTTGCTTTGGGGGTTCTTCCAGCACAGTCATGCATTCTTTTTCCATCCCTGTTCTTCTAAGTCCATCCCTCAGTCCCAGGATCTAGTAGTCCTAAGTTCATACTTATCCTGGGCCTAGAGCAGGAGCATATTGATCTGTCCTCTCTACCTCCATTTCAAAATGTGGATGAGGGCATCCATGTTTTTTGGGTTGACTGGTTTTTGAGGGTTCAGCTCTTCATCCGTTGGGATTGTGGGTTCCTGGCTGTAAGCGCTGGAGTACAAAACAGGAACTGGGTCCTTTGCAATAGGGACCTGCCGGGGGAGGTTATTATCTTCAGGGTCCAATATGGTCTGAGTCCGGACCTGATCCTCTGAGATCACTTTTCTCCTTGAGCCCGTCCTGGAGCATCCCCACTTGGCTGGTGAGTCCTGGAATTTCAGAGCCTGAAGTCTGAGCCCAAAAGTGCTCATCCATGTGTGAGTTCCCCATCTTCAGGCTTCTAATGAAGTGGGATTTTCTCCCATGAAAGCTCATACAGTAAATAAATTTAAAACGGGACTCCTTGTTTGTTCTCTGTGTGTGTAATCACTGCTTGTTGTGGTCAGAGCTAGTGAGTGCCTTTGGTGTGCAATGGTACTGTTGCCCCTAAACGTGACAATAGATGGGCATGTCCCTGCCCCAGAGTGCTTACAGGAGACAATGAGGTGTGTGGCATTTCATTAACTACTCTCTGATTCCTTTCTTCCAGCAACTGTACCAGACACTCTCTGACTTTGACATTCGGTTCTACATGTACGAAATCCTCAAGGTAAGTGCTCTGAGTCAGAGCGACTCCTGTGGCAAGGCAGGGACCTCTCCTGTCTTCCTAGGGAATCGCAGTGAATTCCTGAGGTGGTGGCTGGAAACTTTGTACCAGCAGTGATGGGGCTTAGGTGCCACATCTCCTCCTTGGAGTCAGATTGCAAAGGGAGAAGGCCAGGACCAGCCAGCTCACTGCACAGTCCCTGGCCTGGTGCCTGTTAGCCACATGTGACAGCTTCTGGAACAGCAGCCCAGGGAGTGCACAGGTCATGTCCCAGCTGAAGCAGATGAAACAGGCTGTGGAGTTTGTTGGGGAATGGGCTAAGGGTGTGGGTCCCAAAGTCGTTGTCTCATTGAGGACCTGTGACTTTGAGAAGCCAGCCTCCCTCCCTCCAGTGCTGACCCCATACCAGGGTTGGTGGTGTGAGGAGCATAGAGTTTTCTAAGCTGTTTGGCCAGGGTGAAGAGATTCATTTATAGATTCCAGAGCCAGAAGCCACTATTTTGATCATCTAGCCTGACCTGTATGTGCAAGCCGCAGAACTTCCCTGGAATAATTTCCAGAGCTTGTCTTTTGGTAAAACGTCCAAACATGATTTAAAAAATTTAAGTGATGGAGAAATTCAATTGTTCCAGTGTTTAACTTCTCACACCATAAAACGAGGCATCTTATTTCCAGTTAAAATTTGTCTAGCTTCAGTTTCCAGCCATTGCATCATGTTAGACCTCTCCCTGCTATCCTGAAGAACCCATTATCAAATATTTGTTTGCAATGGACTAGATGGTCTACTGCAGACCTTCCAGTCCTATTCAACGATCTCTGTCAATACCTATACGCTTTAATCACATCGCCCCCTAACCTTCTCTTTGATAGAGCTTCTTGAGTCCATCGCTGTAAGGCCGGTTTTCTAAATTTAATCATTCCTCTAGCTCTTCTCTCCAGTTTGTCAACATCCTTCTTGAATTGCAGGGACCAAAACTGAACTTAAAAGGTCTGGTGCTACCACGTCTGCAGAGCACATCCCTCTGTTCTTAGACCTGGAGAAGCTTATTTAGCTTTCACCATCTTGCATGATGTACATTAACTTAGAGGGGTATCCACACTTTATCGAGGTTTTGCCTGGTCCAACATAGCAATATCACCTTCCAGCCAAAGACTGGCCAGGATCCTCTTGTCTGCCCATTGTGCATCTTCTTAGTCAGAGAGGTGACTCTGAAGGGATGGTAGAATGTGTGGGCTTGAGAAGCAAAAGGTAGAAATGAAACCTAGATCTTATCTGTGGCCCTGGGCTGGACCAGTGAGAATCTGCACCTGAGAATTGGACTGGCTGTTTTTCGTGGTACTGCATGACACTAATCCCTCGGTCCAGAGTCAGCTTGGGAAACTAGAGATCAGGGCTGGGGTGGAACTGGCTTCAAGTGGCAGGGGATGGCAAAGCGAGGGCTGCTATAACATTTTTAATGCTGTCTGTGGCTACTGGGATACTTAGCTTCCTGGCCAAGCACTTCTCAGGGTGACTCCTGCTGCAGGAATGAACAGAGGTAGGTTGTGTTTTGGAAGCAAGAGATGGGAATATTTTGCTTGGGTGATCCTCTGGGCTTACCCAGGGCAGTGCAAAGGCTCACATTTGAACAGGGCTTGGAGAACGTGGGGCTCATGTCACAGGCAGTGACTGCTCTTTCTGTTGCTGGGGCATTCAGCTGATCAAGTTCCTGGGGTTTCATGTCTCGCTCCCAGCACAGTCTGTGACTCTGTCCCTCTGTTGCCACAGCTAGCTGTGATGTCTCTGTGCACTTCCTATGGCTAGGTATGCAGGGGATTTGCTAGTCAGTAATGTGAGGCTGCCTCTCTCCTGTCCACAGGCACTGGATTACTGTCACAGCATGGGGGTCATGCATCGAGATGTCAAGCCACACAATGTCATGATAGATCATGAGCACCGAAAGGTAAGGTGGGGCATGTCACCAAGCTGCTGCCCTCCCAGAAATCCCAAACTGGAACGTGTCTTTCTTTCCCTGTTTCTGTCCTGGTGTGGGTGGGAGACGCCTGTTGAGCAGCACCAGGTAACTCAGTTGTGTGTGTTTGACAGTGTTGTGAGGAAAGAAGCTGCCCCTGTCCCCACAGTAGCTGTTAGGGCAGTGAGCAGAGGCCATTACCCTTCTTTTCCAAACTCAGCTTCCAAGTCCTGATTAAACAAACCTTCTGAAATAGAGCAGAGTCCTCCTCTTGCACACGCACGTGTTTGCTCATGCTCCTCTTCTGTGCTCCCTCAGGCTCATTTACACACCTTGCCTATCCTGATCATAAACTTAATGGCAGTTTGGTCAGCTATGGTTTTTATACCATTGCTGTGAAACGTCACCTGGCCAGGCTGGTGAGTTAATGCATCTCTGAGCTTTTCTGTCTCCTGTGGCTAATACATCCCCAGCCCTTTCCCTGGTCTGTGTTCCAGTCTCTCGCCATCTCTTACATCAGACTGCCACCTCCTGCAGCGAGGGGCATGATAGCAGTGAGTGGGTTTGGGGGAAGTCAGCCTAGGTTAGAGCTGACCTGCCCTATTGTAGTGAGTCTTCACCAGACTCTAGCCTAAGATGGTGACTGTGAAGCTGTGCCCCAGCACTCCTGTTTGTCTGGGGATCCAGGTGCCCATAAAACCACACCTGCAGCCAATAAACTTTGTTTTATTTGCCATCTGCTTGTCGGTAAGTGGGGCTTGTAAATGTAACTCTAGATTGCTCCCAGAGCCTTCTCATGACCTGCCATCTGGAACCCTGGAAAAAACAGGACTTCAAAGGGAGGCTGCTCCGAGATCTGTGCAGGTGGTTCTCCTGTGGTGTGTGTCAAGGGCAAAGCCTCTATAGGCAGCAAACACCTCTGATTATTAGCCAGGAGGGAATGTTCCCTCTCTACTTGACCTCTCAGGGGCCACGCTGTTTGACTTTTCCTCTTTGTTCTGCGTGGGAGGGTAAGCCTGTCCACTCTGGGTCACTTTGTTACTTCCCTTCAGTTTATCCATAGCATGTTACCAGCTCTGCCACTGACGTACTGCAGGGCTTTGGACAAAATATTTCTCCTCTCTCTTTCCCCAGGGGGGCTAACATTGACCTCCTTAAGGGGGCTTGTTAGGGATGCATTTGCATGTGTAATGTGCTTTGGGATCCTCAGGTATTTTATTAATTTTGATGGAGTAAGAGGGCCCAAATTGTCAAAGGAGCTAACATGACCCTCAAACTGTCCAGTGCTAAACAAGGCTTGGGTCACAGGAAGCTCTGCTTGTTTAGTCCCATTGCCAGCACCCCATAAAAAACGTTTGAGCCTTTCCCGAAGGAGATGGAAAAGATGGAAAACAGTTGAAGTGTCAGATATTAAGTGATGCTTTCAGTTCCATAACATCTCTTGTTCCCTTTCTCTTTAGCAGAAGAGAGGTTTTTAGAGCTCTGTGCAGATAGAAATTTTTGTGTCTGCATCTGCAAGAAATGGTTGGTGGATACCTGCATTGCATCTGCAGACATAATGCAGATATTTGCAGGGCTCTAGAGATTTCAGAGGGAAAATGCACCTTGTCTGACAGCCTCTTAGCCAGGGTTAAAGGTTGTAATAACTGTCCTTTAGCTAAATGAAGGTAAACATGGGTGCAAGGGGAATGAAAAGAGCTGCAAATGCAGCCTGTTTTTGGTGCGGACTGTGACTGTGAGCTTCGCAGCTGGGAAGAACGAGCGCAGCATGCAGTTTGATCAGCTGTGAGAGCAGGCAAGCTTTGTTTTTTTCCAAAGGGATAGCTGTGTTAATCTAGTCCAGCATGTGGAGAAGTGGGAACCCTCTCCTAGATTAGTCAGGGAAGACACGGGTGTTGATCCTCTATCTTTTCTA
>ML682003.1:5808424-5859221 GCA_007922195.1 Podocnemis expansa | reverse complement strand
TCCACCGTGGCAGAGACCTGACTGGCTGTGGACAGAGGGGATCCAGGAGGCTTGTCTGGGGTCTCCGTCACACAGCAAAAAAACAACAAGGAGTCATGTGGCACTTTGAGACTAACAGATTTATTTTTCACATGAGCTTTTGTGGGAGAAAATCCCACTTCCTCAGATGCTTCGAAGATGGTTGAACTTACAGAAAGGAATGAAAATAAATGCAAGGGGGTGTAAAACATAGGATCAGGTCATACAGTAACAGCAAATCAGAGCAGTTGTTAGGTTCAAACCATGGGAAGCCTGAAGTCAAATGACCTTTTGTAATGGGAAAATAACCCATAGTCTCGATTAAGTCCTGCTTTCACAGAATTTAGCTTGCATATTAATTTGAGTTCAGCTGTTTCTCTTTGAAGTCTTGATGTCCCAGCCACATCCCTGATGACGGTCGTTAACAAATCATTCATCGAGTGATTAGAAAGATGGAAGTGCTCAGCAACTGGTTTCTTTGTTCTGTGATTTCTGATATCAGCTCTGTGTTCATTCATCCTTTTATGCAGCAATTGTCCTGTTTGTCCAATATATAAGGTGTTGGGGCATTTCTTGCACATGATGGCATAGACCACATTAGTAGATGAGCAGGTAAATGAGCCTTTGATGGAGTAGCAGGCTTGATTAGGACCTATGATGGTGTCTGTTGTGCAGATATGTGGGCAGACTTGGCAGCGTGGTTTGTTGCAAGGGTGTGTGCCTGCTTCAGTGCTTCTGTTGTTAAATCTGTAGTTGCTGGTTAGTATCTGTTTAAGATTGGGTGGCTGCCTATAAGCAAGGAGAGGTCTATCTCCCAAGGCTTGAGAGAGAGAGGGATCATCTTTTATAATAGGCTGTAGGTCCCTAATGATCTGTTGCAGAGGTCTGACTTGGGGGTTGTATGTGGTGGTGACTAGTGGTGTTCTGTTGCATTCTTTCTTGGGCCTCTCCTGTAGTAGATGACTTTGGGGAACCCGTCTAGTTCTGTCAATTTGTTTTCTTACCTCCCCAGGTGGGTACTATAGTTTCAAGAATGCTTGATAGAGATCCTCAAGATGTCTGTCTCTGTCGGTGTTGAACTGCTGAGGGCACTGTGTTTAGCTGCCTTTCTGCTCAGAACAGTGTACCAAGATGGGCAGTCTTGTCTGATGGCACCAGCCTCTGGTGAGAGAGGAGGAGGGAGCTAGGAAGGGGGGACAGAACAGGAAGAGGGAGCTAGAGGAGAGAGGTAGAAAGAGGGGAAGGAATGGGAGAAGGAGAGAACTAGGGAAAAGAGGTAGTGAGTGGGAAAGGAACAGGTCATATGCAGGCAAATTAAGGAAGTATCGGTTGGATAGGTGGACTATAAGGTGGATAGAAAACTGGCTAGATCAACGGTTTAAGCGTGTAGGAATCAATGGTTCCATGTCTAGCTGGCAGCCAGTCACGAGTGGTGTGCCCCAGGGGTTGGTCCTGGGGCCGGTTCTGTTCAACATTTTCATCAATGATCTGGATGATGGAATAGACTGCATTCTCAGTAAGTTTGTGGATGACACCAAGCTGGGGGGACCAGTAGACACGTTGGAGGGCAAGGACAGGATTCAGGGAGACCTAGATAAATTGGAACAGTGGGCCAATAGAAATCTTATGAGCTTCAATAAGGACAAGTGTAAAATCCTGCATGTGGGACGAAAAAACCCCATGCACTGCTACAGGCTCGGACACATTCAGCTAAGTAGCAGCAGTGTAGAAAAGGACCTGGGGGTCATGGTGGATGGAAAGCTAGATATGAGTCAGCAGTGTGCTCTTGCTGCCAAAAAGGCCAATGGCATACTGGGCTGCATCAAAAGAAGTACTACCAGCAGATCAAGGTATGTGATCCTTCCCCTCTATTCTGCACTGGTGAGGCCACATCTAGAATACTGTGTTCAGTTTTGGGCTCCCCACTACAAAAAGGAGAGGGACATGCTAGAGAGAGTTCAGAGGAGGGCAACCAAAATGATTAAAGGGCTGGAGCACAAGCCCTATGAGGAAAGACTGAAAGCATTAGGCTTATTTACTCTGCAGAAGAGAAGACTGAGGGGGGATTTGATGACAACCTTCAACTACTTGAAGGGATGGTCTAAGGAAAATGGAGCTCGACTGTTCTCGGTAATAACAAAGGACAGAACAAGGAGCAATGGTCTCAAGTTGCGGTTAGGGAGGTCGAGGCTGGATATTAGAGAAAACTTTTTTACTAGGAGAGTGGTGAAGCCTTGGAATGAGCTGCCAAGGGAGGTGGTGGAGTCTCCATCTTTGGAGGTGTTTAAGGCCCGGCTGGACAAAACCATGACTGGGATGGTTTAGCGGGAGTGGTCCTGCCTCTGGCAGGGGGTTGGACTAGATGACCTATGAGGTCCCTTCCAACCCTAGGATTCTATGATTCTAGGGTGGAGAGGAAGAGGAATTCTCAGGTCCCAGCTAGTGTTCAGGATTTTGCAGGAGTCGATGGACATGGTGATGTCATCTGCAGTCCTCCCTCTGGCCTGGTCTGCTGAGGATGAGGATGAGAAAAGCCAGGGTCCCAGCAGATGTTGGGAATGGCAGCCAGGATGGTGAACTCAGTCTATCCCTTTTTCTCGTCCTTCAGTCCGTCAGGGCTGCAGTAGCAGCCTTTTGCTTTTGAGGCCCCCAATAGGAAGCCAGGGTGGAAAACCCTCCTCTCCTTGTTTTGTTCATCAGCTGGGCCTAAGTTCTGACATTCTGGTTTCCTTCTCTGATTTCCAGTCCCACACTTCTGTTTATCAGACATGATCTTCATTAACAGTCCTTTTAGTTTGCACCGATTGTCTTTGACCACGTTGCACCTTTTCCCACCAACCTTGGCTCGTCTGCATTATTGTGTCACTATAACCTGCCGGCAGGTTTACAGGCAAGCTCCCAGTCACGGAATTTGTAGGCTCTGTTATCACAGCAGATGGAAAAGAAAGTTCCTGGTTTTCTGCTGCTGTCCTCAGTCTTCCTGGCCTTGGGAGTCCCCTGGGGAAGGGAAGAATGCTGGACGCACAAGACCCTCGAGCCCCACCTATGACCCCTTCCATTAAAATGGGTGGTAATGGTGCTCTCTGTTTCCCATCACAGCTGCGACTGATAGACTGGGGGCTGGCTGAGTTCTACCATCCTGGGCAAGAGTACAATGTTCGAGTGGCCTCGAGGTATTTCAAGGGCCCAGAACTCTTGGTAGACTACCAGGTACGTTTAGCCCAGCATGTAAACAGCGCTGTGCTGGCTGTGACCAAGCACCCTTGGTATAGCCTCTGTCTCCCTGTCTGGAATAGAAATACACCTGTGCAGAAGGCAGAGCTATGGTGGGTCCAGTGTGGCAGTTCTGTCCCGCTGGGGCACCATTCAGGGCTGGGTCCTGTCTATGCAGTGTGAGAGGTTAGAAGATGGGGGCTGATTCTGAGAGAGAAGAGAGATTGGCATCAAAATAGAATCTGCAGAAGGGGTGAAAAGGCTAGTGTGGGTGGAGACAAGAGCCTGGAGGAGTAGAAGGGACCTGGCCAGGATGAGTCCATGCTGAGGAGCAAAATGGGTGAATGAGGAAGGCAAGTGAAGCAGTGAATATAAATGAGTGCAACATGTAGTATCTGGGTGGAGAAAGATGAGGATTTTTGTGGCAAATCCAAAGGGCTGCATAGAGCTGAGTGGGCTGGCCTCTGCCTGTTTCTAACATTTCTGAAGGGGAGAGGAGAGAGACCATGAAATACAGATGAAACCCAAGCCGATGAACAGGAGACTGAAGACCCTGGCCTACTAGCAACTTGGAGTGGGAGCTGTCAGCCTGATTGACAATGTGTCCTCCCCCGGAGGCCAAGGGATCTCCCCTGGGTTGGTGGTGCTGAGGCCGGGGCTGGTTCTCTCTGCTGGGTCAGTGCTGGCTTGGAGCTGCTGCCACCTCCCACCTCTCTCCTTGGCTTTTCCAGATGTATGATTACAGCTTGGACATGTGGAGTTTAGGCTGCATGCTGGCCAGTATGATCTTCCGCAAAGAGCCCTTCTTCCACGGCCATGATAACTATGATCAGGTGAGCTGAGGCATCAGGGTGCAGAACTCTGCCCACCTCTCCTTCGTTCTGCAGGAGCTGTCCTGCTCTCTGGATGAGAGAGAGGGCTGCAGAAATGCCTCGGTGCTCTGTGTTCTCTACAACACGTGTTCCAGCAGCCCTGTGCTTGCAGGCAGACCTAAAACAGACGGAGCAATCACAGGACAGCAGAGCCTCCTGATGGAGGAACAGGACAGTAAGGAACTGCACACACAGGGCTGCAGTATCAAACAGTGCGTGCGGCCTGGTGTCCACGAGTAGTCGCAGGGTACGCACACTTGGTTGCTTCTGTAGACTGAGCTCATAGCATGTGCCTGGGGTAGGATTACCCAAGCTCCCTGTGTGTGATTCTGCCATGTCCCCACTCAGTGACCCCACTCCCCCCTCCATCATGCCAGGGGTGTGGGTGTGTGTAGCCAGCATTGGTCTGTCTGTCTGTCTGGCAGATGGTTAATTCAGTTGGAAGTATGGGAAAGCTGAGGTGGGGCTAGGTTTCTGCTGTTTCCTGCTAAGGGTTACTAGCAACTGTTGCTTTGAGCAATGGACAATTGCAGAGGTGCTTGAAACCATGGCTCTGCTGAACAGACTACAGGGACTTCCCGTTCTCCCCTTCCAGCTTCCCGCCACCTCAGTAGACTGGTGCCCATTGAAGCGAGAGCAGTCACTGAAGCAGTACACTGGTCTGGGAAAGGCATTGAAATATCATTGGTACCTCTGCCGGGACAGAGAGATGAGTGAAGGCCTCATGGCTTGGCTGCCAGCACAGGCACACAAGTGTGTCTGAGGCCAGAGTCAGCTCTGCACCGCTGTAGGAGATGCAGGACCTAAAGGGAAATTAATAACTCATCTCCATGAGAGGTGGGAGCTGTGTCGGTGGGAGACGCTCTCCCCCAGACGCCATGCAGTCTACATTAGCGGTTAGCCAGCTATGGTCAGTATAACTGTACCTCTCTGGGCTTCTCATGCCCCTGGGCGATACAATCATACCCCAGTAAGTGTAGCATGGTCCTGGCTTTCACCCGCACTTTCCTTGACACAGCTGTGGTGTGGTGGGTGTGAAAAACCTGCCACCCCAGCGCTGCAAATCCCAACCATGACAGCAACTGCAGCTGCTGTTCTGGGGATGGTATTCCTACGCTGGCTGGAAAGTGGGGCTGTTGGCATCTGTCCAGGGAGCTAAACTGCCATGGACTTGTAGTATAGGTCAGTGTCCTAGAGCAGTTGTTTTCAAACCTAGGGTTGGGACCCAGCACTGGGCCGCAGACCCTCAGGCACTGGGTTACGGTGCCCCCTGCTGCCACCACCAAAAGAATAGAATGCATTGCTCAAAGATGTAATTGTTGGGTCACAGGCATAAATGATTTTTTTGAACTGGGTCCTTAGAAGAAAAGTTTGAAAACCACTTCTCTTTAGGACACGGCTGTCAACCATGCCCTGTGATGTCCTCTTCACACAGCCCTCTTACCACTTGCCTCCTTGCTGCTGGCCTGTCACACTCAGCGACCATTGAACAAGGACCCTTAATGCCAGTACTCTAGAAGTCCAGATTCCTTCTCTGGGCCTACAGGTCACCCAAGCCATGGAGGCCAGTCTCTCCGTGAGCTCCCCACTCATTTGGAACAAGGCAGAGAAACACTAAACATGGAAGCGCTGCTGTTCATGATGCTAATGGTCTTTCTCTGTTCTACCCCAGCGTCCTCACCTCTAAAAGCAGAGCCAAATGCATTTCATCTCCATAGGGTGCCCTAAATCTGCCTGAAAAGGCAGTCCGCAGAGCAGAGTTCGGAAGAGTGGCATGCTCTGTTTCCAAGGCTAGGGCGGTCTGAGACGGTCAGATCCTGCCCACGAGGTGTGCTGTCTCTGTGTCCTCCCTGCAGCACGGAGCACAGACTCCAGTCTCAGGCAGTGAGTGGGGTGAGGGCCAGCCTGCTGGGAGGAGAGGCCTGGCCCAAAGCCATAAGCCTGTGGCTAGGCTTCGTGTTCACTCTCTGAGCTCTGCCATTGGATACAAGTGTGTGCAGACCAGTGTACAGCACAGATGGAGGGTGGGGTGGGATGGGGAGGGCTGAACACCAGGACCTTGGCTGCACTAGTGGGAATTGTCTCTGTCTTTGGATTCAGTGGTTCTTGTTTCTCCCACCCCACAGCTTGTGCGGATCGCGAAAGTGCTGGGCACAGAGGATCTGTACGACTACATTGACAAATACAGCATTGAACTGGACCCCCGCTTCACAGATATCCTGGGCAGGTGGGTGCTGGAGTGGCGTAGGAGCCCCCCCCGGATGGCTGCCTGCAGTGCCATGCACATGGGAGCTAGCCACAGGTCCTGTTTCCCAGCAGGATGCTCCCTGAGTCTCCCTTTAAGTGTGCCTGAGTTAGCGTCTCCCCAGAACAGGTAGCCAGCAGGCTTATTGCACTGGCCACACTTTACACGCACACACACCCTGGTGGCCTTTTCTCCAGCATGTGAGCTGGGCTTTACTACAGGATTTAGTTGTTGCTACAGAGTACAGTGAGGATATCTCTGGTCCTACCCTGCTCCAAGGCCTGGGGACGTAAACAGGTGGAAGCTGGTTCAGTACTTGGGTGGGGCCTCCCCAGAAAACATTGGGTGGTGCAGGCAGGGCTGAAGGTGGCTTAGTGGGGAACTCTTCCCTTTGAGTTCGTACTGTCTCTGGCATGGTGCTGGGGGCACAGGTTATGACCTGAGTAAGGCCCTGGGGGGTTGATTTCACTTTTAAGTTTTCAGTATGTTGGACAAAGTTGAAACACTGTCCTGGACAAATATAGGGATTCTTCGTGTCTGTATGACTTAGAGAAATCTCTCAGAGAGATGGCAGGTAAAATGAATGAGCTGGGGGAGCTGTAAGGTGGAAGATACATTCCTATGATTCCAGTTGGGTGACACACCGAAAGGGCACAGAGCTGGTGGGTTAGTTGAAGGATCTGTTCTGGGTTCCACGGAGCTCTCACCTCCTTGCAGTAGCAAAGCAAGTGATTTGCCTGGGGTAACTGTCTCCCTGCAGTGGGCACTTCCAGAACAGTGACTCTGTCTCCCTCCTGCCCCCGTGTGGCTGACTGTGTGGAGCCACCTGAAGAACAAGCAGGAATTGCAGACCAAGGGAGCTTTTGGGATGATCCTACACAGTGGTGCTGGCAGATTCCTTCAGGTTGGGGAGTTAGAGTTCTGGCTGAGGGCTGTCTGCCAGAAATGCAGGGGGTGCACTGCAGCCCTGCCAGGAGCGCTGGGGTATGTGTGAGAGTTGGGGGAGCTCCTGGGGCACAAGCAAAGATGCAGAGGGTGGGTTCAAGGCTGTCTGTCTCTCACCGTTGCAGGCATTCTCGCAAGCGATGGGAACGCTTCGTGCACAGTGAGAACCAGCATCTCGTGAGCACAGAGGCTTTGGACTTCCTGGAGAAGCTGCTGCGCTATGACCACCAGTCACGGCTCACTGCCCACGAGGCCATGGAGCACCCTTACTTCTGTATGTAAGAAGAGTGCCAGAGTCTTTCACACCCTCCTCTCCTATCATTCTGTCCTGCCTCCTCACAGTCTCTCCTTGGCCCTCTGAGCTCAGTCCCTGGCCTAGACGCTGGTTGCGGCCCCCTTTCCGGCTTCTCACACTAATATTCTAGGCACGTTACACTCTGGCCACAGAACAGACCAAACTCTCTCTCCTGTATTCTCCTTCCCATCTTGCGGGCCCTTCTGCTCTGCAGCCCATGCCATTGTGGTCCTGCTGCACAGTTGAGCTGTGTCTGTGGGTCTGCTCGTAAGGATCCTTGTGGCTTCTTCTCTGTGGCATCGCCAGGGGCTAAAGTATAATTTGGCGGACCATGGAACCCCCCCTAAATTGGTGGCCCCCCTCACACTGGTGTGGGCCCCCTTCATGTACCCCAGCTACTGCTCTCACACCCCATCTCGTCCCTGGTCCCCCAACCCTTCCCCAACCCCCCACTGTGCTGCACTGTCTTCCCCTGCTGCCCCAGGCCAACCTCCTCCCTGCGTCCTTTTCCCACCAGGCTAGCTTGCCTGTCCCTGAACCAGGGATTTCCCTAACTCTCCCCCTACACCTGCCCTGAATTTCCCAACACCCCCCAGTTGTCAGCTAGTAACAGTGTTATACCAAATGAGTGAGCACCCCCAATACCCCCCCAAACCTCCCCCCCCAAGTTTCAAGTCTTGGGGAGAATACTGCCCTGAAAACATCCCCAGGGCCCCCTTACCTGGCCACCATGCACTGCTAATTGGTCCCAGCCTTGGCTGAGGCTCTGGCCTGAGCTTGCTCTGACTGAGCATGCTGAGAGGTTCTGGGCATGCTCAGTCAGAGAAGGCTCCAGCTGGGGCATCTTCCTGCCTCCCAGAATGCACAGGAATGGCATTCCAGGGCTCACTATTTTTAGAAGCTCAGTGTCAGGGGCTCCTAAATATAGAAAATGGAGTCAGAACACAGTGTTCTGGGGTCCACTGTTTTTAAATGGTGAGCCCTAGAAAGCAATGTTCTGGGTCCACTTTCTATTTTTAAGGGCTAGGAACACTGAACCCCTAAAAATAGCAGGCCCCAGAACGCCATTCCGGCCTACTTTAACCCCTGGGCATGGTTCAGTTCTCGGTCCTCTGCCCTTCTCTCTTTTCCTGCACAGCCAGCCTACCTTTGTTTCTCACCATCCCCTGCTGGAGTACCAGGCATTCTTTTCCCCAGGCACCTCCCCATGGAAAACAGCTGTTCCTGATCTGAATCCAGTGAAGCCAAATGGCTAGGAGAGACAAGCAAGTCAAGAGCTGGGTTCCCTGCCCTTTGCTGAGACTGTGCGGTATCAGCAGCCTGGCTGGATGATAAGCTCCCAGGGCAAGGGCTAAATCCTCTCCTGTCTCAGGCACCCCACACACTGGTGCTGGATGGACAGGGCTGGATAAACAGATCTGAATGCCCCCGGCTGCCCCTCTCTCTCACGCATGCATGCACACATGCCTGGGGCCCCTCTGGCCCTGCTCCATCTAGTCTGCCCATGGGGGTGGGAATGGCTGGCATGTGGTGCAGCCCCCAGGGCCACTGTGCCAGACCAGAGTACAGAGACTGGCTTCTGGATCCAGGACTGAGTGGGGCAAGGGGAGCCCAGATAAGAGTTTTAGGGACTGGAGCCTGGAGCCCCCTTTTTGGCCAGGGCCTGGGGCTTCAGCCCCTGTAGCCCCAGCTATAATCCAGCCCTGTGAACGGATGAGTCTCTCCTTCATAGACATTTGCCGCTGCTAATACCCAGCTTTCAGTCATTCTTCCTGAGACCCCTCTGCAGGCAATGCAGAGGAGGTGAGCTTGCGGCCCATCTCACAGAAGGGATGCTCTTGTGTGGGTGGAGCATTGTAGCTCAAGCTCCCAAATTTTCCACTCTCTTTGCCCTCCTCACGTAGCTTCAGCTTTGATGTTGAATGGGGGTCAGCAAATACACTGTCTGTGGCCACTTGCCAGCATCCCCCACTGGCCTGCCATGTCTCCTCCATTTCTGCTATCCATGACAACAGGCTCTCGGGGATGAGGGGGGAGAGGCTCCTCAGCACCCATCCCTCTGTGAGTTTGGGTCTCTTAGGGCCGTTGGGTGCTCACCTTATTTGCCTTTTCCCTTGCAGTTCCCATAGTGAAAGATCCAGCTAGGATGGGCTCCACAGCTGGAATGGCAGCCAGCAACACACCTGTCAGCTCCTCCAGTCTGTTGGCAGGTAGGTTCCTGGAGTCCTCAGCAGCTCCACTGAAAGTTCTGCGGAGTGACTCAGGGTGCTGCGATCACCCTCCCAGGGAAGGCATGCAGCTGGGGGGAAGGAGGGGAGCCGTGCAAAAGGAGAAGAAATGTGATGTTTCAGAAAAGGAAGCCCCTCCGCAGCAACTGAGAACTGTGGTGGCCTCCTGGGACAGGCTAAAGGCTTCTCCCCCATCTGTCCTTGGGAGCTCCCTAGCTTTTCCCCCAGGGCCTAATATCAGAAAGATGGGAAGGGCTTCACTTCCTACACCACCACCCGACTGCCTCTTAAGGAAGCCGGGCTGGAGTTCTAGGTGACCCAGCCCTGAGGCCTTGTTATTTTACTGTCTGCTGACCTGACTGTGCCCTCTCTCTGTCACACAGGTATTGCCTCGATGTCTGCATCCCAGCCCATGGGCAGTCTGGCCGCATCACCAGTCATCTCCTCTCCAAATGCTTTGGGGTCGCCCATTCCTGCCACAGCTGGAGCACAGCCCTGAACTCAGTTCTCAGCCTCTGGCTTCTAGCAGCGCCAGGGCCATGCCTGCCTTGTACCCTCCTGCCCCATTCCTCCAAGAGCCAACTGGCTCAAGCCAGCTGCAAACGGCAGCCCTCCAGAAGGCACAAATGGGGGGCTCTCTGGAGCTTTATTTTTTATTTCTGTTGAGTATGAAAAAAGAGCAAAAATTTAGGATCCTTTTTTCTCTGCAGTAACAATATCAAACTCTCTGGCTATGGACAGGCCCATGTTGCCTCTGGCGGGGTAAAGAGTTAGCTGCATTCTTCTCATGAGGATCATGGTTAGTGATGCAATGACAATGTAGAAATTAAAATGGATAATAAAATTTATTTTCTATGTCCCTAGCATAGCCAGTGGCTTGTTCTGGGGCCAGGGATTAGAGCAGAAGCCTGGCGTATGCTGGGCAAGGACTGTTCTTGGGCGGTGATGCCCCCCTTTGTTGGCCACTAGACAGGTGTGGGTATAATGATGTTCCTTCTAGGAGAACTCAGATTTTAAGGCCAGAAGAGGGACTGTTCCAATCATCTAGTCCATGGCTTGTCACACAAGGGCCATGGCACCCAGATGTGGGGATCGCGAGCAGTGAGCACCACCCACAGGGCTGTGGGCGGCCCTGATCCCAGCCAGACTTGGGGCTGTGAGGAGCCAGTGCCAGGCCAGGAGTTAGGTTGTCAGCACAAGCTCCACCACCCTGCGAGCCCCAACGCTGGTCAGGGATGGGGTTGTGACTCCTGCCATACACAAAATCCCAAATCCCTCCAGCCCAGCTCCACCCCCAGTTCATTTCACCCCCCAGAGAAAAGGCACCAAAGAGAAATTTGCCTGGGGCCATTTTTGCTTTGAGCACGAGGAACCCTGGGACTGAATGTGTGTGTTCAGCAGTTGAAGAAGGAAGTTATTGTTTGAGAGCCAAAGACACAGGCGCACCCTTGAACGTGATGGATCTGCTGCTAAACCCGCTAAAAAGGAAAGTATGTCCAGACTTATGTAAAACATGGGTTCCCCAGCATCATTACCCGTGGTGTTGAAACACTGCTGCTGTTTGCTGCCAAGTGTTGTCTGCTGAATCAGTGATGCCACCCAAACAACAGAGACACCTTGAAACCAGACAGCTTAAGCATCAGTGTCAACATGTGGAATTTTTCAAAAGCAGAGAAAAGGCAACCAAGAAAGCCAGGCTTGATGCAGATGGAAGTTTCTGACAGCAAACATCCTCATCTGCGGAGGCCTCTTGCACTGTGGTGCTACAGCTTGCCTGTACTAAAATGCCATATACAGTAAGGGAAAAGCTTGTTCTCCCAGCATACAAAGATGTTGCTGTCGCTTGGCAGCGATGCTGCCGAAAAGTTTAACAGACTTTCCGTGGCGAGTGATACAGTGAAACCCAGAATGGGAGATGTGTGACGATACCAAAAACTAAGTTGTGCCCAAAATAAAACATTCTGCTTTCAATATGTGCAGTCTGCAACTTGATGAAACTAGTGATGTTCCTAACTGAGCACAGTTGGTAGCCTTCACATGGGCTGTGAACGCTGGAGATGTTCAGGAAGAGATCTTATTGTTAACACCTTGAAGCAGCCACAGCAGCACAGGCCGTTTTCAGTCAGGTGAATGCCTTTTTCATAAGCGATGGCACTGAGTGGATCTGTACCAATGGTGCTCCAGTCATGATGGTGTATGGTCTGGCTTTCAGCAGAATGGGTAGCGTGTATGTCACCTAATGCGATTGTCACTCACTGTGGAATCCACCGGCAGGTTGTAGCTGCAGAGACATTGCCAGTGTGCCTTAATGCTGTGGTGGGTGTTGTTACATGAGCAGTGAACTGCATTAAAACATGTGCTGTGAAAGGTCAGCTCTTTTGAGAGCTCTGCACTGAAATGGGTGCTGAGTGTGAAATTCTGTTTTCCACTCATAAGTCCGATGGCTTTCTAGGGCATGCACGTGAATGTGTTTTTGTCCTTTGGGAAGTTCAGTGACAAGAAAATGACTTCTCTGCATGGCATACCTAGCTGATAGCCTTGATGAACTCAATCTGTCACTTCAGGGAAAATATTCAACATTAATAGACCTGACTAATAAAAACAGCCTTCTAAATGAGGCTGGAATTGTGGTGCAGGAGGTTGGATGTTGTCTGATGCGACAAGTTTCCTCATTCAGTGAGGAAGTCACCATGGAGCGTGCTCTCAAGTCAGCTATCCGTGGGACCCTTCACCAACGGTGCTTGCACTACTTCCCAGCATTACCAGAAGCATTTTGTTCCTTAGTGAAGAATCCCTTCAAAAAAACTTGGTGAAACCAGTTGGATATCCACTCCCAGAGAGTAGCTATCAAGGTTCATGGTCATGCTGGAAGGGCGTAACACATGGGGTACCACAGGGATCAGTTCTGGATCTGGTTCTGTTCAATATTTTCATCAATGATTTAGATGATGGCATAGAGAGTACCTTTATAAAGTTTGCTGATGATACCAAGGTGGAAGGGGTTGCAAGTGCTTTGGAGGATAGGATCACAGATCCAAATTATTTGGACAAACTGGTGAAATGGTCTCAGGTAAACAGAATGAAATTCAATAAAGACAAGTGCAAAGTACTCCACTTAGGAGAGACCTATCCATTGCACACATACAAAATGCCTAGGAAGGAGTACTGCAGAAGGGGATCTGGGTGTCATAGTGGACCACAAGCTAAATATGAGTTAACAGTGTAACACTGTTGCAAAAAAAGCTTACACCATTTTGGGGTGTATTAACAGAAGTATTGTAAGTAAGTGTGATGAAGTAAGAAAACCTCTTGGGTTACTGTGGTTCTTTTCTGTTCCTGTTCTTGGGTGATGGTATTCTGGTGATGGGACACAGGGGTGTGATAACTATAGGTACCACTAGGGGGGAAGAGGCTTTAGTGCGACCTTACCTGGACCCCCTGGGGGTGACAGGTTGTGGCCGGTTTAGACCAGGGGCAGGGCAGCGGGATAGAGAGGAGAACAAAGGGAGGAGAGGGGAAGAAGGAAGATGGAGGTCGGAGGGGCAGGACCTCCGGGGCTTGTCCTGGGGGTTTACTGTCTGCCCTCCTAGGTGATCTGAGAGCCAACTGTCCTAGCTGCTGTGCAAAGTGGATTGCTAATAAACCCTCTGACTGCTACACTGGCTGAGTGTCACTGCTGATTGGGACGGCTGGGACCCTCGTGGAGGGAGGAACCCCCCCTCCCCCAAGGGAGACCAGACAGAGCAAGGATCGGACTCTCTGGGCCTGGATTTGGGAAGCTGGCTACAGGTAGCGTGGAGACCCTGGTGAATGGGAGAAAGCTCCACCGTAGCAGAGTCCCTGGTGGGCTGTGAACAGAGGGGATCCAAGAGGCTTTTCTGGGTTCTCCGTGACAGTAAGGCATGAGAAGTTCCAAAGGGAAAGCTGTTATTCTTGTCCAGCAAAAGAAGTAAGGCGTCCTGGGGCACAAAGACTAGCAAATTTATTTATTGCATGAGCCTTTATGGGAGAAAAATCGCACTTTGTCAGATGCTTTGAGGAGGGATTTTCTCCCATGAAAGCTCATGTGATAAATAAACCTGTTAGTCTTTAAGTGCCACAAGACATGAGAATTCTTCCTCTCTACTCCATGCTGATTAGGCCTCAATTGGAGTATTGTGTCCGGTTCTGGGCACCTCATTTCAGGAAAGATGTGGACAAATTGGTGAAAGGCCAGAGAAGAGCAACACAAATGATAAGAGGTCTGGAACACTTGACTTATGAGGGATGATTGAGAAAACTGAGTTTGTTCAGTCTGGAAAAGAGGAGACAGAGTGGACATGACAACAGATTTCAAGTACTGAAAATGATGTTAGAAGGAAGAGGGAGAAAAATTGTTCCCCTTATCTGCTGATGATCGGACAAGAAGCAATGGGCTTAAATTACAGCAAGGGAGGTTTTGGCTTGACATTAGAAAAAAAAATCCTAACTGTCAGGGTGATTAACCCACTATAATAAGTTGCCTAGGCAGTCTGTGGACTCTCCATCACTGGAAGTTTTTAAGAGCAGGTTAGACAAGCACCTGTCAAGGATGGTTTGAGAGGGTCCTTGGTCCTGCCATGAGTGCAGGGGATTGGACTCTCTGACCTCTCGTCCTCCTGTTCAGGGTCTATGTCAGTACTTATCACTTGAGCATGGGATACCTCTTAGTCCTGTTTTGGATGAGCTAAATCAACAAAAGCCAAAGGGGGAGCTGTCTTAGACTAGTTCAGGAAGTGATGAGGTTGGGGGGAGACCCCTCTTGAACTAATGTGGGATGTGAGGGGCAATAACTCCACTCCTCCTCTTTTTGGTCCCTGTATTCTGGTGAGCGGACTCGGGTGTGTGATAGGTAGAAGATCCACGGGGGCAGACTTTACCTGGACACCCCTCCCTGCACAGGCTGTGGCCAGTTGGACCAAGGGTGGGGCCCCTAGCCTGGGAAGGTGAACAGAGGAGAGGGGGGGTAGTTGGAGAATGGGGGTCTAAAAGGCAGGATTCCTAGGGCATGAACCTATTCAGCCTGGGGTTTACTACTATACTTCTGGTTAAGCTGACAGCCAACTGGCCTAGCTGCTGTGTGAGCTGGATTGCTAATAAACCTGCTAACTTGCACACTGGCTGAGAGTTGCTTTTGATTGGGCTATCGCGGGCCCCTCCTGGAGGGAGGAACCCCCCCAAGGGAGTCCAGCCAGAGCAGGGGTTGGGTCCGCTGAGGCTGGATTTGGGAGCTGGCTACACGGTAGCGTGGAGCCCTGGGCTGGATGGGAGCTGCTTCCACCATAGCCGAGGCCTGCTCAGCTGTGAGCAGAGGGGACCAGGGCGTGCTTTCTGAGGTGCTCTGGCAAACAAACCAACCAAGGAGTGCTGTGGCACTAAAAGCACATGCAATAAATAGATTTGTTAGTCTTCAAGTGCTAGAGGTTGCTGTGGTTTGTTTACATCAACCAAGTGTCTCAGCTGGCTCAGCCTAAAGCAAGTTTTTCAGACCATGAATCATTTGTGTACAGGTCAGGGGTCTGCAACCTGCAGCTCCAGAGCCTCTTGCAGTGCTTTGGCTGCCCCCATGCGGCTCCAACCCCCCAACTCCCCCCCAGCCATCAGGGCACCCTTCAGGCAGCTGATGCCTGGCATCAGGTGACCCAACAGGAGCCCCACGCCTGGCCTTGTCTCTACTGCCCCCGCCAGGGACCACGCAGCAGGTACCCTGGTCCAGATCCCCTCCTGTGTCACCCAACAGGCTACACCCATTAAGATGCTGAACCCACTTGATTAGTGAAGTTTTGGTTTTGGTTTTTCGTTTTTGTTTTTTTAAACAGGCCTGTCTTTTGGGTTGCCTACCCCCTGCTCTAGGTCAGTGATTTGTCAACCCTTTTTTCTTTGGGACCCAGCTCCTGCAGCCTTGGCTGTGTGGGTCCCCCCCCCCATCACCAAAAAAAAGGGGCTGCCCCCTGAAATTCAGCAGTGGGCATGGCTGCAGGGATTGGGGGGGGGCAGGCTGAAGAATCCCAGAGCTCAGCTTTTTTTTCATGCCAGCCTTAGGGACTGGCCCTAGTCACTGGGGCAAGGAGCTGGCTGCGCTTTTGGGGGGGGGGCATCCCTATGCATGACTGGACAGAAGCTGCACAGAGCAGCCCCATCTCCTACCTGTGCATGAGACCAGGGGTAGCAGTTATAGGAAGGCTGACTGGATGTCAGCTTTACCCTGCATGCTAGGGAGATTGGTAGCCGTCTAAATTTCTGGGAAAAGCTCCTACTCAGCCTTGACTTGGGGGGGAATCTCCTGGGCTCAGCCTGAGACCCTGGCTTAGCCCTGCTTTGGGGGGGGGGGGTGAAACCCCTGCCCCAGAGCAGCACCCACAGACAGTCAAGGCAGGCTCAGCCAGGCGTGAAGCAGCTGGTGCCCCTGGAGCAGCCCCAGGTGGGTGTGTGTGGGGGGTTCAGGGCCTCCAAAGCAGCCCCAAGGCAGAGCACCTGAGACCAAGCTTCTTTGACCTCTCCTGCCCCTGCTAGTGCTGGGGGGGGGGGGGACGGGGACAGAAGGTGAGAGCAGCAGTGAGATTTGAAAGGCCACGGGTTGGCATCCTTTGCGCCTCAGCCACTGCATCCTTCCCTGCAGGGACACCAGCTGCTATCTGCAGCTCAGGAGCCCTGAGCCTTGCCTGGCGACAGCCCCATACTCTGAACAACCCTGCACTAGCTCTTTGCTGAGCCCACAGGGATGCATGTGTCCCAGCAACCAAGAGGCACAAATTAGCTGATGCTATCAGAAAGGGCAGGAGCAGGAAAGGTAAATCCTGGCCCAAGGACTGTCCCTGCTTCCTGGGTAAGGAGTAGTGTCTGCACAGCTCTAGGCTAGAAGCATCTTTCTCTCTACCCCAGTGGGGAGAGTGGGTAGCTCTGCTCTCCCCGCCAGGGGGAATCTGCTCACCTGTGGTTTGAAGTGCTCCTCAGGCACCAGGCCAGGGACCATCCCTCTTGCTAAGTTGGTGCTAATGGCTGTGTGGTGCTTTTACAGCTGTTCTGGGCTCAGGAAACTTCCCCTGGGGCTGCAGGAAAGGGGTGCTAAGTTCCTGCTCCATGTAATTAACTTGCATCCTCATCCCTCTGTTAGTACTAAGAACTGGCTAGTTTCAAAAAACCCATTTCAGCTTGAGGGGGATAGGAAAGCCACGCTAGTAGCAATGGCCAGTGTTTAACTGCTACCCCAGCCATAAACAGCTAGTAAGCCCCTAATTGGCAGGCACTGCCACCAGCTGCTGGGTCCCTTCTAGACCACTTGTGTGAGGCCAGAGCTAGTCACTCAGCTCTGGCTGAGCCTTTGCCAGCTCTGGGCTGTGGCCATGGCAGCAATTGGTCAGTCACATCAGACATGCAGGTGGCTTCTTGCAGCTGCACCACAAAAGGTTTCACCCCAGCAGGCTGGGGGGGGGGGGTGGGCCTCAATCCAGAGAGGGAGCCAGCATGTAAATCTGGTGTTCTCCTACCCCAGCCCCTTCAATCTCCATGAGCCATGAAAGGGACTTGGGCACCCACCCCCACCTTACCAGAAATCCCCTTATGAAGGGTACTGTGCCCCCATCAGCTCAGGGTACCATGGCTATGTGGTGTTTGGGTCTGAAGAGCAGTTTCTGCATACTGGGACCTGTGCCTCAAGGCTGTACTGGATTGTGCACCCCTCTTGTTGGGCTCTGACAACCTACTAGCCTGTAGGCAGGCACAGGGTCACATTCACCAAGATGGGCTACACCCCCTATAACATGGCTCTTGATCAGCAGACCTGGAGCTTAGTTCCCAGCCCCACCCACTGGCTGGGAATAAGGCACAGAGCTGCCCAGAAGGGGCATTGCTACTCACCCCTCTCTGAGCTAGCTCTAGAAAACCTTCAGCCATTGCTGAGAGTAACACAGGCCAGGGCAGAGAGCCAGAAAGGCCCCACACTGTGAGGTGGCTGTTATCCAGCCACAGGGAAGTCAAGCACCCTGCTGTTGGGCCCTTTGGACCCTACTGGTCCTGGGGCTCAGCGTGGGGAGTACTGAAGGATGGGGCTGGAACCCTGAGCCAGAGGATGCTAAGCCTGCCAGAGAACAGGGACTGGTGGGGGAAGCAGCTAACCCAAGGGAGCCCTGAGTGTCAGTAACCCTCTCCAGCACAGGACTCATGTACAAGGCTGCCATTTACCCCTGGGCACCAGGACAAGCTGGACAGACTCTGCTAGCCCAAGAGCCCTCACATCAGTGTTGCCCCCATAAGCACAGGGGCTCGGCCTGGGAAGGCCTTGGAGATGAAGGATCTCTATTTCCTCCAGCACCAGGGGCCTGGCTGCAACGTTTTGCTAGAGCAGCAGCAGCACAACAACTTGCAGGGGCTCCCTCAGCAGGCCCTGGCTGTTCTGGCCAAGGCAAGGCCCCACCAGGAAAGACAGGACCAAGCTGTAGCTACAAGGGCCCCTGGAGCATGGCTGAGGGCCAGACTTGAAGGGCTCCACTGGTTACCAACCAAGACAGCAGGTTTAATTTCCCAGCAAGAGGCCAGTCACCCACCCCAAGAAGCAGCTCTAGGATATTAAAAGCTTTGGCTGGGGAGCAGCAAGGGGCTCTAGGGCTGCACCACTCAGCTCCCCTCTACTGCTCTGAGACAGCCCACTCCCCATGGTCCTTGTGCAGCTGTGAGAAAAGCCCAGTTCCACAGCACCCTGCTTCCCTGCTTCCCCACACAGCAAACAGCCATGGCCAGTTTTGGAAAAGCACTTTATTCACCATGTGGCAGATACAGACTGGACATGTTCCAAAGGGTCTGGGGCAGACCAGCTGTGTGGAGACAGGGTGGTAGCACACTGTAGTGGTGACCAGCTCTTACATCCCTGAAAAGTAGGCAGCATAGATCTACCCCAGCTCTGCCATCTCCCACATAGCACAGCCGCAGAGGGCACCACAGGCATCCCGCAGGCTCAAGGCAGCACTCTGTGGTGAAGGATGGACAATAGAGGCCTGCCCCACAAGCACAGCACAAGCTGCACCCCCCCCATCAAATGCAAAGGCAGCTCCTGGGCAGCTGCCAACAGCAAATCCCCAGAGCCAGGGTGAGTCTCACCCATGCAGGCAGTCCCTGGCCCAGCCCAGGGGAAAGGAAGTACCAGTACTTGCCTGAGGAAGCCAGGGCTAGCTGCTGGGTCCTCAATCAAGGGGCAGCCTGGTACCTTGAAGGGTGCCCAGGGCTGCAGGAGCAGCTCAACAGGAGATCCCTTCACACAGAACTGCCATGTAAAGAGAGGAGGCAGCAGCAGGAACACGGGACAGAAGGGAACGAAATAGGAGACTCGTGTGAAAGTCCTTGTAAAGTGCCTTGCCAGCAGCTCCCAGAGCACAGCTGCCTCACTGCCCCATGTCAGGGCAAACAAGCCAGTGCAGACACCCCATGGAGGGGCCGAGCTCCCTGGGACAAGGAAGGAGATGCATGACTCTTGCTGCTGAGATATAGGCAACACTGATGAGGGGATCAGAGCCAAAGGGGTCTCCAGGTGGCTATGCCTGGGGCAGGCCCTGTGTTCAGCTCTGCACCCCCATGCTCTGGCTGTGGCAAAAGCCTGGGAAATGGCTTAGAATTTGCTCCTGAGCATCACAGCAGCCAGAGAAGGTGGCAGTGTAGAGGGCCCCTCCTGTCCCCATCAGTACTCCTCACAGGAGGATATTGCATTGATCCAACATTCAATTCACAAAAAAGAAAGTCATCCCTGTGGTTACAGACACACATAAAAAGGAGACACAATGCAGCTTCCTAGGATGATGAGACACCTACAGGTGTGCTGGTGCTACAGGACGTCCCAGAAGCTCTCAGCAGCAGGAACAGGGGCTCCCAGCCCTGGGCCAGCTGCTTGCCTCCCATGGGAAGGAGGCAGCCACATGCATCACTGGCTTCCCTCATAGTTGAGCACATAGTAGTCATGTACATACATCAGGATGGCTACTGGCTGCCCGATGATCAGGGAGATCCAGACAGCTGCATTCCCATAGTTTCCTCTGAGGAACCTGCCCACCAGCCAGGCCAGTGGGATCTGGAAGAGAATCAGTCAGAGGCTGACCTTGGCCTCAGAGCAGAATAGAGCCCCAACACCCAGTCAGAGGGGCTTTTGAAAGCCATGGCCCTGTGCAAGGCTCAGGGGCCCAAAAGCCCTGGGAAGGAGCCATTGAAGACACATGGCCACAGTCAGCCTCGAGCCAATATTACTCCAGGGCAGGCATTTCCCCACCACACCATGTGATTTGTGCTGAGGCCAAGGCCCAACTACAGGCAGTGAAGGCTTCCCTTGAAGGGCAAGAAACCCAAGAAAGCAGGTGCCCACTCCACCACCCAGGTCTTACCTGAGCCATCATTCCCATGAACGCCCACAGCCGGAACATCTTCAGGGGCACGCTCACCAAATACTGGAGGAGAAAAGATTCTGCAACAGCTCAGCCATTAACACCGGGCCCCACAACCCACACCTGGACAGCTCTGGGGACTGCTCCTTGGCCCCCAGCAAGGGAGCAGGTGAACCAGCTAGCCATGGCCCACTGCATGTGACCTCCCTCCCCACAGGATGGGAAGCCAAGTCAGTCCAAGAGATGCCCACACCAGATCACTTCTCTAGCCAGAGCCCTGGGAACATTGCTTGGCCAGATTCAATTCTCACAAGGACAGCATGCAGAGCCAGGGCTGTTTCAGCTGTCCCATCCAGCTGTGCTGGCAGCTGCGTTCTGGCTGTTGGGTTTTACTGTGGCCCTGTGAGGCCAGAATCATTCCCCATCATGCAGCTTCTACTCCAAGTCCCCTCCCTCCTGGGTGGGGAGTAAGCTTAAGTGCCCACCTCATGGAAGAAAGCAGATGCCAGGAACACTGCAGTCTGGGCTGTCCATTTGCTGACCCCTCTCTTGATCATCGGTTTGTAGAAGTGCCTGGAAGACAGGAGGTGGTGAGCAGGCACTGCCGCTCTTTGGGGCAGGGAGCAGAGCCATCAGGAATGGCCACGTTAACAGCACTGGCTGGACTGTTGAGCAGTGACACACCCCAACCCCAGAACAGGTAACAGGTTCTGGGAGCTGCCCTTCCCCCACGGGCTGATCTGCCTTGCAGCTGGCACCGAAAGGAATGGTCTGGCCAACCAGGAACTCAGCGGATGGCTTGAGACGGTTTTATCTCTTGAGCTGTTCACTCATTTCTCCCTGGAGGAGAATGTGAATGGGGCACAGCAGGTCAGCTGCACAGCACTGCTGGCTCCAAGGACCCCCCGGCAGGGTTCAGAGGCCCAGCATGCCCTGGAGGGAGCCATACCTGAGACACCATTTGTGGACAGGGATGTTCCAATTCTGCCAAAAGTAGGTCACCGACTCGGAGTTCCTGCAGAAAAGGGAACTGCTGTCAGCCACTGTTCCACAGCCACTGGGGCCCAGCCCTACGACAGGCCCAGCACCTCTGCACCCATGGCCAATTCACTCTGCTTGCAGCAGGTCTGGCTATGTATCACCAGGGGACTGTCACTATGGACGAGGCCCAGCTCCTGGGCACCAAACAGGCTCGGGGACTTTTGCTCATGCTGGCAGACATCTAGCTGGGGAGACCTCACAGGCCCCCAGCCTCTGTCTCCTGCTCCCACATCCTATAGCTAGCTGCTTGCAACGACCCCATGCCACACGCTGCATGCATGGAATCTGGTGCAGCCAGCCACAAATGTGAGATCTCCTGTTGTGAGATACACCCCAAAGAGACTAGACTGGGCACTGGCAGCATCCTTCAGGACCCTTGGGGCACTATGGCTGTGGGAAGGGCTCCCTGCCAGGAACAGGACAAGAGACAGAGATCAAAAGAAAGACCCGGATTCCAACAGCTGCCACATGCCAGGGTCTCCAGGCAGCTCACTCCAACCCATCCAGCAGCTCAAGGAGACATGGGAAGTCTCCTGGCAGAGCATCTAGGCCTGGCTGGCTTGGTCTGATTTCAGGTCTCTTCCAGGGCAGGAGTTCTCATTCCCTGTCCCCCATCCAGCACAAATGCCCTGGAAACATAGCATCATCTTGGTCTCCTGGGGCTTGAGATGGACCCCTCATTCAAGGCGGGTGGCTGGCCAGGAACTATATGGGCAATCCCTCTGGCTTCTCCACATACCAGCTTGGAACAGACAAACCTCCCATCTGGGACAAAGATGACAGTTACCATCATCTCCAGGGTAGCACCAGCTCCTTGCAGCTCAGCCCAAGGAGATCCCTCAGCCCCACCCCAACGCACTTGCTGGCTTTGGTGCTATCTCCCCCCACAGGAGAGCTCAGCAGGGGCACCCCATTGGGGTCGGGGAGGTACTCAGGGCCAGCACTCACCACCAGTCCCTGTAGAACTCCCGGTCGCCAAACTGCATCACTTCAGCCAGGACGTTGAGGGAGGAGTGGAAGAACCAGTAAAAGAAGATGAGCCAGATCAAGTGATTGGGGACCTGCCCAGAGAAAGAAGTGGCCTGAACAGACCGTGCAGCTGCCCTGGGCTAACCCCAAGAATCGCCTCCTTCTGGAAGCTGTCTCCTGGCAGGCAAGCACTGGGGCAGCCACAGCCCACCAGTGATCAGGACACAACAGCAGGTGGAAGTTTCTGCAACTGGCTCCGGAAGCCAAGAGCAGGTTCTGCCAAGCCAGGTTTCAAGAAGGCCTTAGTGGCCTCCCCAGGGGCCAAGGATGGAGCTCTCTCACTGAGGTACTTACGGCCAATTTCAGCAGGCGCTCAATGATTCTGGAGTAATCCATGTCCTGGAAGCAGAGCTTGGTATCAGTATCAGCCATGTGCTGGCCAAGACAAGCAGATGGCGAGGAAAAGCTCTTGTGGGACTCCACCTAGCTCCTCCACCACCTTGTCCCTTCAGCAGGGTTACCCCAACAGCCCAGCCCCCAGGAGTAAGGGAGCTTCCAGGAGCCAAGGAGAGATGATTGGCCTGGCTTGGGCATGGAAGCTAGCCCCAAGGGGCTGTTTCAGTGGGGTCAGCAGCTCACTTACCCGGAAAGGCTTCATGGAATTCTGGATTGTAGGGACCATCCACTGGAAGAGAAGAAAGTTGAACCTGGACCATGGGGTGGCTCCCAACAGAGCACCACCCTGCCCCCACCCCAGTAAGTCACCACTCCCTGCCCCTAGTTCTTAGTCTGTTCCCAGAGGGTCTGCCCAGCCCCCCTCCTAGCTGATCCTGAGCCCCACCTGCTGGCAGGGGCCCCCTCCGGCTGCCTTGCTACAAAGCAGGTCAGTTGCTAGTCAGAGTCTGATGGGGATAGGGTCCCCAGCACAACAGTTCCCTTCCACCATGCTGGACACCAGCAGCAGCTGTTCAGAAGTTCCCACAGAGCAGGTGACAGCCATGGGGCACACGAGCTCTAGCGTGCAGTCAGCCACTCAGAACCCATGAGCCATGCCTGCCTAACAACGGTGGGCAGCCAGGGGCTCCTGCTTCAGGTCAGTTTAGGCCATTCCTGTGCTTGAAGAAAATCCAGAGGCCTCAAGATACTCCCTCCCACCAAGGGCTGCCCCCAAAGAAGGGTCTCCAGTCACATACCTGCTGTATCAGCCCCACCAGCAGCTGCATGAAGAAGAGCTAGAGATAAAAAGAGGTATCAGCAGAGAGGTCAGCAAGTCCCATCCTCCCCTGGCTGGTCACACTAGAGAAATCCTGCAGATGGGCCATCAGCACCCACACCACAGAACTTGTGTGCCAAGCAGCAGGCCACACCAGTCTGTGTCACCCCCTTGCCTGCCGTATCCCAGCACTGCAGCACTTGGGCCAAGCCAGAGCCTACTCCAGGAGACAGGCACCCAGCAGCCATGCCAGGCGTGCTGTATCCCTCATGCTGGGGACATTGCTTTCTCCAAAGCATCAGTGCCCTGCCCCACAGCTGCTGCCCCTTCTCCTAGCTGACATTTGTAGTCTCCAATATTCCCCCCGCAAGAGACCTCACTGAGGGCAGCGCCTTGGACCATCTGCTCAGAGCTGTGCTGGGAAAGCAAGCAGCCAGCCAGCCCTCCCTGGGATCACCTCTGCCCTGCCAGGAGAGAGGCTGGACAGGCATTGGCCCAGTGAGATGGCAACAAGCACACCAAGCAGGAAGTTTTCCCCTCCCCACCCCACCGGCAGGGAACTGGACTGAGGCTGCCTCACCATTTCAAAGAGCCTGCGCAGCAGGAACCGTTTACGGATCCGTGGGGAGCGAGGGAAGTTCAGTTCATAGCACAGGGTGGGAGCAAACAGGAAGTAGTACATGTCTGAAAGAGATGAGGAGCATCACAGCTGGGGCATTTCCAAGCACCTGGGCCTCGTTTAACACTATGGATGCATGTCCTGGAGGCTGCTCATGGTTACTGGAGGTTTCATACATTGGCATCACCTGCCAAAGCCTGCAAGGGAATCAGCAGCCCCACCAGCTGTGCACCTCCCATGGCAGGTAACCCTAGGAACAAGCCCACAGCCTTCTGCCAAGGTCAGGGGTGAGACCTTCAGCAGGGCTCCCCAGGAGTTGGAGGTGAAGCTATGGCAAGACAAGGGAGGGCAGCAGGAACAGTAGCCTGTGAATGGGGTCACCGTTCCAGCACGGCCAAGCAAAGACACTGCTCAACATTGGCCCTGTTCTCTCCCTCCTCAACCAGCATCCTGAGAGGGAGTTGAACACTAATCCCTAGGGCCAGTTTTGGTGGGCAGCTGCCCACCAAAGGTGCTCTGCATTTTATCTTGCTCCCAATGCAAAAGGGTCCTTGCCCTGGGAAAGAGAGCCCAGGTGCCCAGAGCTGAGTGGTAAAGGGCACCTCCCAGTTATCCATAGCCTAACACTGGATACGCTGGGCCAGTTACCTCTGTAGGTCAGGTTAGCTGGGTAGCACACTTCACTTGAAGCCACATCCCCGTTGGCCTTCTTTGGCCCAGAAGCTGGAGAGAAAGGAGAAAGTGGCCATTAGCCTGAAGTCCAGGACTGCAGTTTTGCTCCTTAACATGGAGCCTGCTGCAGAGCATTTCCCTGCCTGTGCTGGCCTGTTTCATGTCCTAAAAGGGACAAGCCCTGAGCTGCAGTGTTGGGACATCAGCCTCCACAACAGAGCAAGATCTGGACTTCACAGCCAGGAGAGGTGGCTCTTCACTAGCCCCATGCCTGCCCAGAACGAACACACACGAGCACACTCCTTTACAAAGCAACAACATTCCTGGTGGTGAAGGGCTGCATGAAGTGGCGTGCCAGGCTGTGTTGACCCCTCCCTGCTCACCTGGGTGTGTGCGTGCAGGCTTGGCCTGGCCCCTGTCCCGGTACCACTTGTTCACATCCCGGAAAGAGAAGAGCTTGAGGAAGAGGATGGTGTAGTTGGACAGAGCAAACACAGCACCAACTAAGGAGAGAAGTGCAGGAGCACAAGTGAGCCATGAGCAAGGCGCTGATACCAGGATGGCATTCTCTAGCAGCTGCAGCCCTAGGGCAAGGCTTGGCCCAGCAGCATCCACATCAACAAGCATCTAACACAGCAGAGGCGAGAGGCCTGGGCCAGCCTATCCCTGGGGTTCCCAGCCTCAGAGACCAGCACAATGGGATCAGAGAGCAGGTCCTCAGGGCAAGTCACTGATGCAGACTCACCCAAGGCATGACCAGCCAAGCCTGTTCCTCAGTGCGGGCCCAGGGACCCCTTATCCCACACCCGTACAGCAGGGAGCAGTGGCCCCCCTTACCTGGGGTGACGGAAGAGACCATCAGCACTACCAGGGCTGGGAAGCACAGCATGGTCAGGAGGTTGAGTGTGTGGAGGACGGCACCAGCTTTCTCAGAGAATGAGCCCTGTGAGGAACCAAGAGGGATGTGAGGGCAAGTTCAACTGCCCTGAGCCCTCTATCCTGCCCCTCTGTTTTTGGAGTGGCTACCATGGTTACCTGCCACTGGCATCCCACCTCACCAGTCAGAGGCCCCAGAGTGGCTTCTGCCTCCACGCCAACCAGGCTAGCACCAGCATGAAGGCCCTCAGAGGCTCCTGTGGCCCCTCCAACAGGCCAGACACTGGAGAAAGGACCCCAAGTGCAGCTGCAGCTTAGCTTAACCCACAGAGCTTCCTCATGGCTGCCATCCACTACACCCTGGGACTCACAGCCCTGGCAGCCAACTCAGGCTTTTGGCAGAAGTGCCACCATTTGCTTTCTACTTCCAACGATCCCCCTGCTGTGTGGTATTATGATCAGAGACCAGCACAGACTGCCCTCTGCTCCTCTCACCTGTGGGCATCCACCCTCGTAGCTACAGGCCTGGCCTCCCTGTCAGTCAAGCAAGACTCGGGTTTCTGAGCTGCAGTTGAGGGCTGGTTCCACTTGCCTGGGTCTAGCCAAACCCCTGTTCTCTCCCCTAAAGTGATCTCCTGTCCCACCCACCCCAAATATCTGGCACTGGTGTGCCCTGCTCAAGCCTTGCAGGGGCCAAGACACAGCCAGAGCCCCAGATGTCCCGGCTGCAGGACCGAGGACTAGGCAGACACCAATTCAGAGTCTCACTCACTAGCCAGCACCCTCCTCCACCCTCCCTTGATGGCTCCAGTCTGAGCCCCATTCAGGATGGCAGGGGCATGCCTTGCACCTGCTGTCAGAAGACTTCTCTATCATCCTGCTCATGCCACCCCTTCCACCCCTTTGTGGGAACCAGAGGTCACACTGGAATCCCAGGTCTAAGTACAAGCATGTTGTGAGGCTCTGAGAGACACCCCCCTTTTCTCCAGCTGTGGGCACCAGAACAACCCAGCACACTGGCCCCAGCATCCGCATCTCTAGGGGCTGTACCCGAGCATCACACATGCCAGCAAGACAAAGCCACGGAAGAAGAGGCTCACCGCTGCCAGTCGTTTCTCTATGTGCAAAGCTGCCAGAGCAAACACATTGGCCACTGCAAACAAAGACATCTGGTTAGCACACCCAGCCCCCATATCAGATGCAGGGTGTGATGCTGTCTTGCTTTAAAAGAGAATCATTTTTCATATTAATAGTTCATATTTGCAATAATCCATACATGATGCACCATGTTTGGCACCAATGTAAAGGTTGTAACCAGCTAGGAATGGTTATATGAAGGTGTCATATCTGTATTAGAAGTTAGGAATAGGTTTGTTCTATTTGTGTTCCAAGATATTTGATTCTGGGACACCCCCAGAACAGATGCCTCCAACCACTGTCTCCTTAATGGCCCATTAGGGAAGCTCCCAGGTGTAGATGGCCCAGGGAGAAACCTGTTGAGCCACTAAGACCTGCCCATATGACTCAACTCCATTTTGATTTGAAAAGACCCTGCACAGCACAGGGAAGAACAAAGGTGATAAATGGCAGCAGTCCCAGCTCCATTTTGCCTTCAGTCTCCAGAGTCTGCAACCAACACCCATTTCTGGAACTATTCCTCTGTGCAGAGGTGTCACTAAGCAGGGCTACAGGGGGCTCAGCTCCCCTGAAACTCAGGGACAGCCCCCCAAGCAGCACACCTCAAAACTGAGCAGGGGTGCACCGTCACATGTGTGGCGCAGGAACACTGCCCAGGCAGCCGGCAGCCATGTCTTCCAGCTAGGAGGGAGCTGCCCAGGCTGGACCTGGGAGTTTCTAAAACTCCTGCCTTGGCTTGACCCTGCTCAGAGCAGGGTCATGTCAAGAGCCTCAGCCCATGCTGCAGCCCCACTCTCCTTCCAGTGGGCAGGTAAGGGAGTGGGGGTGGGGGGCAAGTCCAGAGTCAGGCATGCTGGCCCAATGGGGAAAGAGCACAGTGGGGGGGGGGGGCCCGCCCCGGGCCGCAGGAACCCGCCGCAGACCCGGGGGGGGTTAGGGAAGGGCTGCCAGGACCCCTCCCCCCAGTAATATTTAAGGAATAGCAACATCCTTGCCTCTGACTGGACAAAGGACCGAGACCCATCCAGGTGCTGGGCGTATACCAGAGGAATTGGACTAACCTGCAAACCCTGCAAGGACTCAGATCATTTGCATGTATGTGATTCACTTTGACCCTTTAACATCTCATATTTTGCTTGTCATCTTTTGTATTAACCTTTAGTTTTATAGTTACTAAAGGATTGGCTGGCTGCACGGGATTTCAGGTGAGATCCAAGCCTAGATTGTTCTGGGTGATGTGCCTGGCCCTTTGGGGTCAGGAGAACCTACTTCTTTAAGAGACCCAGTGGTCAGGTGAGGACCAGAGGAGCTGATATGCACTAAAGGAGGCTGTTTGTTTTGTTGTGTTTTGCGATGACTGCTGTAGGGAATCAAAAATGTGTTTTGTTACTGACTGAGACTGGACTAGGTACTACCTGTCAGTGTTTGGAGAGTCACTCTCCATTTTGCAGCTTGCCCTGATTTTTTGCTCATTTGGGCAGTTGTCCCAGGAGGCCCGGGTCACACTGGCCACTGCTCACGCAACTGTGGCCCAGGGCCTGCAATCGCTTCATAGGCAAGGTGCTGCAGCAGACAGGCAGGAGGGGATGACCTGGCTGAGAAGGGCTGGGGCTTTGTGCTGTACAGTCCTGGAACCTCATTTCCTTTGACCTCTGAGTCCTTGCAAAGAGCCATGAAGGAGATGGTTAGGCTGAGCCAGGAGGGGCTTGGCATGCTGTGGAAGAGAGCCTGGAGCAATAAGTTCAGAGGCAGAACAAAGACAGGGCAAGGGCTGCTCCCATGGAACAAGCAAAGGTGGATGGGGCAGTGGTGTTCAGCCAGGGTCATGGAGTATGTTACCGAGGAGCAAGCCAACTGATCTGTGACAGCCCAAGTGGGTGTTGGAAGAGACCAAAAGGGCTGCAAGGTCCAGCAGGTTAGCCACAGAGGGTGCAACCAACAGCATGGGGAGGCATGCAAGCCCAGAGAGGAACCAGCCCTTCGGCCCCTGCCTTAAAGCTTGGGCAGGATGGGAGAGATCCTAGACACAGATGCTCCTGGAAACAGCACCAGCAGCTGGACACACTCAGTGCAGGATCAAGTGGGCTCAGCTATTCAGAGCCACTTCCCCACAGATCCATTAGGCTGGGACCGCTGGGGAAGTGGAAGCCCCAGCACTGCTGATGGAGAGGGGCTAGACTGAGCACCATGAAGACAATCCTGCACTGGCTGGGTGGAGAAGGGCAATAGGGAGTCCAGGGGCTTTGCCTATCTCTAAATTGCCACCCCATCACAGAGTGCTCCTGGGGAGTACCCCCCATGGGGGGGGGGCAGGACTCACTCACCAATGATGAGGCACAAGGAGGGCCAGCTGTAGGGATCCTTGAGGAAGAGGGAGACCACCTGGATTGGATCCACTAATATGCCATACCTATAAGAGAAACAGACCTTGTGAGACTGGAGGGAAGCTCATGTCTGTCAAGTGATGCCCACCTGAGGCCCACACCAGGCCATGGGGTAGGGTGCCTCATACTGGTTAGAGCCCACGCTGGGGGTCAGGCCAACAAGGAGGAGACAAGTCCTGTTACTGCTGACTGCTTCCCAGTGTAGGTCCCTGTAAACAAAGGGACTCCAGTCCTCCTAGCCACCATAACCAACCCCTCGCCACCCACACAATGGGCAGATGTACCCTTGGCATCGCTCACACACACTGTGGAGTTGCCCTGTACAGGGACCTCAGCCCTGGGCTCCTCCTGGGGTTGCCCTCTGTCCTTTAAGTGGGGTCTCAGCATTGCTGCGTGTTCCCTGCTTAGCTCAGAGCTCCACCTCCAGGGCCACTGGTGGGCACAGAGATCAGTGAGAAGTCAGGCAGGACACTGGGGTCTCTGGGAGGGGCTGGCTTGTCTCCCAGCTCTCCCCTTGATCAGACACAGAGCCCTTCTCAGGGCATTGTGCAATGGGCTCCTGGACACTCCTGCCGGGTGCAGGGACGGGGAACTTTTGCCAGGGCCAGTGACAGTTGGAAGCTGCTGGCCTTTGCCAGCCAGCCCTAGCCTCATTTCCAAGCTAGAATCTAGCTCTGCACTAAGCAGGAGGGTCTAGACCAGAGGCCTCAAACATGCAGCATGAAGGCCCCATGTGGCCCCTAAAGCTATTTCATGCAGCCTGCAACACCACTATTGTTACCAACATTTGCAATATTGTCGTATGGAAAGGTTTCAGTGGTGTGGCCCTCAGGCTAACGTGCTAGTCCTTCTGCAGCCCTTGTGGTGACTTGGGTTTGAGACCCCTGGCCTAGACAAACCCACAGCTAGGACTTTAAGGACCCTGACACCAGCCACCCAGGACAAACAGCACTCAGGATAGCCCAGCCCTGTACTGTCAAGTGCCCAACTCCATGAACAGGGCAGGGCTCTTTGAAGGGCGAGTGTGGAGCCTCTAAAGCAGCTCAGGAGGAATTGGCCCTGAAGTGACAGAATTGAGCACCTCAAAGAGGGGCAGATGGGTCAGTCTAGTTCAGCAAAACAAATGAATCCTGCAGCACTTAAAGGCTAATGAGTTACTACATGATGCTTCTGTGGGAGAAAAAAATCCCACTTTGGGCACTTTGAAGATAGGGGAACTGACAATGGGAGATAAAAAGAGACAAGGAACCACAAACCATGGGATTAGGTCAGACATTACAGCTATGACTTACACTTCCCTGCATTCAAGTGTCTGACAAAGTGGGATTTTCTCCCAGGAAAGCTCGTGAAATAAATTAGAGTCTCTAGAAGTGCCCCAGGACTCCTTGTTAGAACTGAGCATGGCTCTAAGAAGCTGCAGTACAAGCTGATACCACATGATGGCAGCCTGCCCTAGGCACTTGCAGCCTGGCAGGTGGCTGTCAAGTGCTGGCCATAGCCAGGAGCACCCAAGGAGGTAGCCAACATGGCATTGGTAGGAAGGAACGCTCACTGGACAACGTCACGGCCCAGGGCAGCAGGAGGACCGTGGCCAGACCTTGCTGCCGGTGATTAGTGTAATGGGGTCTTTGGCCACCAGGATCTCGGTCAAGACTCCTTGTGTGGTGGGTATCCCCAGGTGGGGTTATCTGGGAACACCCAGAGGGAGCAGGCCACCCACCTGGCTCTGGTGCCTCTGTCATTGATGCCCAGAGGGGTCAGCTGAGTGCCATGTACTTGCCCTCACAGGGTCCCAGGCCCAGGCCAAGGGGTGGCAGGCCAGCATATGCTTCTTGGTGCCTTGCCAAGCGAGAACATAAGCAGTCCCTTGCACGGCCTCTGTGCTTAACATGATGTTCCCTTGGCACTGACTCAGGACCAGGGTCCCTGTCAGAGGTGGAGATGAAGCCAAGTTCTCTGTCTGCAGACAGAGGCTGCAGTACTCCAAGAAACATCCCCCCATAGGATATTACCATCCTCAGTCCTACCCAGAGGACTAGGGCAGACTGCAGCCTTCTGCCACCTTGACAATCAAGTGAGACAGACGTTCTAGCCAAGTCCACTGGGAGTCAGATGCCATGGGGCTGGGTCCCCCAGAGATCTCTGGGGAATGCACCCACCACCTCCTAACATGGGCACCCAACACTAGTGCTCCAGGCGCTGCCGCAGTGGATGTTCTCTAGGCCTGTTACAAGTTAGCTCCTAGCTGTCCCTGACCCCCTGCCCCTCCAGCCCAGAGGGCTCCCCTAGGGCTGACCAGCCACATCCCACCTCAGTGCTACTCTGCCAGCCAGCAAGGAGGGTGTCCCCTTTATGCCATCAAGATCCCCCCCCTTACCACCCAAAGAAGGGTCTATTAGCCAGGCTCCATGTCTGCAGGGCTGCAGCCACACAGCTGCTCTGGGCAATTCTGGGGGAAGGGGCTGTCAGTGGCAGAGGGCAATTCTAACTATGTGGCCTGTTCACTTTGGTGTTTGGCTCAGACTGGGAATGGAAAGGTTTGAAGGAGCCAGGGCAGGCAAACTTTGCTAGCTAAAGGCACACCCCGAAGTGAAGCAAAACCAGAGAGCAGCTGACCCAGCAGCCCACACACCGTTCTCAGAGCCAAGCCAGTTCTGCCATTGGCTCACATTCACAGTCAGCCCCAGAAGCCGGAACATCCCCATGAGGCCCTGGCCAGGTTGTGTATTTGCAGGAGAGGTCAGGGGGCCACTTACTTGATGAGGTTTTCTAGGAAGAGCCGGGCGTTGCTCAGTACCTGGAAGAGAAGGAGTCAGCGTTACTCAGGAAGTGACCAAACTCAGAGCCAAGGCACGGTTCCTGGAGCCCCTTGGCCTGGCACCACTGTGCATGCATGCTCAATGACTGGCAATCAGGGGCCAAGCTGTGGATCTAGACCACAGGGCAGGCTGGTGGGGTCACCTGTGGCACTACCCTTCAGAGCACCTCGCCCTTGATGGGTTGCTCTAGGCAGAACTGCTCTGCTTGCCCCCAGAGGGATTGGCCTTCCCCTGCCCCCAAGCCCAGCTGTGCCTGACAGGACCCCAGGCATTGGAGGATGCTGTGTGCCAACTGGACTGGCCCTGGCTGGGGTCAAGTCTCAGCTGCATTGCACAACGTGGAGTTTTGCGGCACCAGGCCCAAAGCCCTAGTGGGACCTGGCAAGGGGTGCCCAAGAAGGGCACTGAGGCAGGCCCAGTGGAGTGAGACAATCACAGTTTAAGTCACCAACAGGCCTCAGCTGACCTCCTGCCAGTGGGGGGAGGGACCATGTGTGCCAGACACCTGTCCTGGGAGGGCTGGCCACGCTGTGCTCCTTAGCTGCAAGTCCCAGACCCCCATCCAAGGCATTCTCTACCCCTGGATGAAAGCCATCAAAGACTGTGCTTACCCCAGCCACTCCTCCTGTACTACATCATGGCAAATCATAGCCTTGGACAACCACAGGGCCTGCTTGCTACTCTTTAGGTGAGGGCAGGTGTCCAGACCCAGTAGATGGTGTCTGTGTTTGCTGGATCCCAGGACAAGATGTGGCCTAGGAGGGAGTTGGGGCTGAGTACCCTGGTTCTGGGGTCAGGTGGTTGACTAGGTTCTGGGTTTGCCAGTGCCCAGGCCTGGCACTTCAGCCAGACACTGCACGTGCCTTCCAGACAGGGTGGCCCAGGCTGCAGGAAGCCCTGAGTGGCCAGCAGCAGGCCCACTATGGGTCATGCCAAACTTGTGGGGGAGCCAGAGCAGTATAGAATGAACCAGGAAGTGTTGCAGCTGGCCTGCCCCCCAGGAGGCTCCCATGCAGGGTGCCCTGGCTGTGAGCTGCTCGCTGGGACCCCAAACCGCTACTTATGGGGAATAGTTCACTTCCCAGAACAGCCTTGGGCAGCACCCAGTGGTTGCAGGTTGACCTGGGGGCCATAGGAAGGAGATTGAGTGACTGTTTGAGCCAGAGTTAGGACAGTGAGGAAGCAATAGTGGTTCCCACAGCACCACACTCCACTTGTACCAAGCTACCACGGGCAAAGGGCTGAGTGAGGACAGCGGCTACTGCTCAGTGACATTCAGAAGGCTACTGCCGCTCTAGAGGCAGACAGCTTTTGTCAACTCAGGCACAGCCTGTGGGTTGGCTGGGCTCCAGTAGAGCATCTACCCTGGCTGTCAAGGAAGCAAGAAGTTTGACCAAGAGCATTTCTCCATTTCTAGTACCTGGGTGCAGATGCACCTCTAAGGCCAGGGTGTCTCCACCACAGAATGTGGATGCCAGACCCTCATCCCACACTCACTCCCTGTCTGTTCTAGGATCCAGCATCATGTTGCTTCTGACTCAGAAGGGGGATTGACTTCAACTGCTAATCTCAGCCCCTGCTCGAGCCATCACCCAGCCCTTGTGAACATACACACAGCAGCCAGGCTGCCAGCATTTGAGCCCTCCTTGGCCCAAGCTGCTCCTCACAATGCAGAGCAGCAGCTGGTCGTTCCTAAAGCCCACTGAGGTGCCTCATTTTCCAGGATCCTCACTGTGCAGCAAGTCCCATGGCTCCATCCCCACACCACTCATTAACTCACTCTACTACAGCTCCAGCCCCCACATGCTGGCCTCACCCTGCTCAGGGTTTGGCCCAGCCCTCATGCAGCATCAGAGGACCAGAGCCAAAGGTCAGCAGTGAAGCAAGGGCTGGTGTTGTGCCAACAGCTGCCATTGTGACTCCAGCACAGGATGCCCTGCTGTGAGGCTGTTCATAGGATCCTAGTGTTGGAAGGGACCTCATGAGGTCATTTAGTCCAACCCCCTGCTAAAAGCAGGGCCACTCTCACTTGCTCACCACCGCCAGGCAGGTTCTTGCCCATGAGCATGTGGAAAAAAAAGGTGACAGGCCAACCTGGCTACCCTTCACTCAGGAGATGCCTCTCAGGTGCCTGTTCCCTTCCTCACAACTGCTGATCAGAGATCTCGGGCCTTACACTGAAACTTTGCAGCAGGATCAACACGCCAGCTTCTTGGAAGCTGTGTGCCATGTTCTAGCCCACAGGGCTGGAGGGTTGTCCCCAGCCACAGCAGGATCAGTCAGGCCTGCCCACTGGCACAGACTGCACTAGGGAAGATATTGCCATCACAGCATGGGTAGATGTTTCTGCAGAAGGGGCTGTCCCAGAACCAGTTCAGATTTGTCCAGCACATGGATGTGGGTCATTGGATGTGTGACCCAGCCCTATTAGCCAGCAGGATCTGGGGGATACAGGAGCTACTGGACAGTTCCTGCCCCCACATGCTGGTCCATGCTGCAGGAATCCCAACACCATGACTCTGGGAAGACTTCACCTGCCCTCCCCACCTGAAGAGCTCTCACTGCACCAATCAACTGTGCTCTGCAACCACTGAGCGTTGTGCAAGTCATTCAAGCCCTCCCCACACCCCTTCCAGGATGTCCCAGTCTAGATGGCAAGGCTTGCATCACAAGGAGTCCAAGGGTCACCGTGAGCAAAGGATGTGAGTCATGAGTCAGCAAGAGGAGTAGCTGTTGCACATGCTGTATGGCAAGTATTTGACTTCCCAACTTCTCCACCTTGCCCAGCCTCCTTTGGCAAGGTTCAGAGTCCTTCAGCCAACAAGCATTTCTGCTAGCAACTCCCCAGGGCATGGCAGGCGAAGACACACACAGGGGCACTGAGGGAAGAGCTATTACTCCTGATGCTCACTGTGCTCTGACAGCTGAGAAGTCAGGTTCTCTAATGCAGTAGCAGGGTCAGTTAGGAGCAACCTCTCCCCTGCCCTGCTTAATGTGACCAAGGGTCACTGCTGCAGAAGCCTGGCACCAGGGGTCCCCACAAGTCCACTGATGCACCAAGCAGAATCCCTGAGCTACCCTGGCAGCTGGGGAGCTGATCTGCTGGCCCAGGAGTCCATTTATGGGTCTGTGCCAGGCTGGCTCAGGCACACAGTGGCCTGGATCTTCAGTGCTATGAGGTCACTGGGGTCAGCCTTGGTCCTAGGATGTGTCCAGTATGAGTTGCAGGCTGCCAGACAAACTGAGGCCCCAAGGCCACCTAGGGTGTCAGCATCCAGGTTTCAAGCTGTATGGTGGAGCAGGGCAGACTGTTGTGCCGTTACAGAGCCAGCAGCAGATCTATGCATCCACTGAGAAGGAGATGCTGAGAACTGGGGCAGTGGGTCACAAGTAGGCAGGCTCAGGGTCAGACACAACAGTCCCCAGGGCACTGGGCCAGAAAAGTCAAGCTGGTTGCATTAAAAAGGCAGCTGGAAGACAAGGCAGGGCCCACTTTCCCTGGACGGGGATGACCTTGCAGCCAGACAGTTCTGCCCCACAGGCAGCGATGGGGGTCTGCACCGTGCAGTCAGCAAACACTTAAGCCAACTGTGGCAGAGGGTGGCTGCTGCTGCCTCAGTTCCTCTGCTGGTTTTCCTGGGCTAGACAGATTCTGGATTAGCTGGTGCCCTCATCCTGCCTGCAGAGCTGCACCCACTGGCTGGGGCCTTCACCTCCCCTGCCCTGCTGCTCACCTTCGTCATGCATCTCTGTCCAGGCCAGCAGTGCCCCAGAGACTGTGCCAAGTCTGCAACCACAAACCTGTGCCAGATCTTCACTTGGTTCCCCCAGCCTATGGCTTTAACACACCAAGATCAAACCACCCACATTCTGCAAGAACATAAAGGACTAAGCTGTGGCCCCTAGCCAACATTCCTGCCTCCAGGCTGCATTCACACTGAGCTGCAGTGGAGTGGTGAAAGGGCCTTGGATCTAGATTTCTTCCACAAGGGTGGGTAAGAGCAGCACTGTCCACTGTTCCTCTGAATGCTCCATTTTCCTGCCTAGCTTAGCCCCTGACTGGGTCCCTTCCACAGCCTCCTGTCCCCAAGCAGAGCTGCATCTCACATGCCTACCTTGGTATAGCACCAGTCTGGTCTAGATGGCAGCTCAAGGTGTCCCAAGTGTATGCTCTTTGTTAGGGCCATCCCAGCCCAGGTGGGACCATGTAAACAGCAAAGCTACACTTAGCCATGTGAGTGAAGCCATGTTTCCATGTTCAGAGGGGGCCAGGCACCTTTGAGCGTTAGCTGCCTGACTACAGCTCTCCCCAGGGTGGAAAAGTCTCTAGGGCTCACGGGGCCTTGTGCTGGCATGCAGCCACCTTGGGCAGGTGTGTAGCATGAGTTTAACATTACTTGAGCAATGGTTTGCAGCAGACCAACACTACCTGGATGGAACTAGTGGGAGGGGTTTGTACTGCAGAATGGAATTGCCCTGGCAGAAGGATACTCCATGCTGATAAAGGTTGATGTCAGCATAGCCCCACCAGACCTGACAGCAACACTGGCAGCAGGTGGCCTCAACTGCACCAAATCTACAGAGCTAGTCAGGAGATGGATTTGTTTGGGGGAATCCTTGTCCATCTACCACTGGCCTTGCTTCTGTGACCACCTGGGCCACAGGCCAAGGAGACCCAGCAGAGGCTGTCAAAACCAGAGAGTGCTCCTAGCTGATGCCTGAATGCTGCTCTGGAGGTCAAGAGCAGACCATGGCAGAGGGCAAGGAGGCAGCAGTGCTGCTGTTCACCACACAGATCACAACTGTGCCCATCTCCTTCACCCCCTGGCTGTCACACTCCTTGGCAAGGCATGCGGGGAGCACCAGCCACATCAGTACCCCCAGGTTTTCACAACACTTCCTTTTCCATGGGAGAGCAAGCCTCTGACCAAGCCATCTGCACTCTGGCGGGCATAGCAGGCATGATCTGTGTGCTGTGGTCAGGATTCCACGGCAGCTTGCTCCTTCCCCTGTCACAACACAGATGGGGACAGCAGCTCCTGTGTTGTCCAAGTGAAATCCAGACACTGCCTAGGAGGTTCTCCCCACACCAGGCTGGTGGGTGATCTGTACAGCAGCCCACAACAGCTGTACTCAGAAGAGGACCTTTGTGTGCCTAGCCCAACAAGGGCCATGGCAAGGAGCTAGCATACAGAGGAAAAACTCTGCTTTGCTCAGAGGAGTTAGCTGCGCTTGGGGCTGTTCCAAAGCTGCGTGTGCTTCTACCTTGTCCTGCTAGGGCAGCACAGAGCTAATAAACCTTAAAACCCCACCCCTCCATCAGTACTGAACTGCACATTTAGCCCAGCCCCGCCCTTTGCGGCCCCCCCCCCCCCCATTTCCTTGCTCTGGGGTGTCAGACACTGGTGGAACTAGTCACCTGCAGAAGAGGTGGGACAGCAAGCCCGAACAGCCTGTTCAACAGGGGCAGCCAAGGCAGGCAGGGGCCAGCCACATCCTACAGTCACCTTCATCTTCCAGAAAGGCCCTCTCCCCCTTCCACCCATTTTGGCTCCTGTCTTACACAGGATCAAGTACAAGGTTCCCCTGTGTGCCCCTTCCTCACCATCAAAGCCAGCCCTTTGGCCAGAGATACCAGCCTCCACAGCTGGCTTCCCACAGTGCCCCTTGTGTTTGGAAGGGCTCCAATATGTCCAGAACCTCCACCACATCTCATAACCCAGTGTTACCAGCTCCTAGGCTGTGCTCTCCAGGACAGGCCTGGCTTTGGACAGTGCCAGACACAACAGGGCCTTCAGACACTAGATCAATGCTGATATGCACTACGTGCAAAGGTTCCTCACCTTGGCCGGAGAAGTGGACAATGCTCCAAGAGAGACCAAGTGGAACAGATGGCGAGGAAGACCATGCAGCTTGTAAAGGGACTACTTAGTCCCCACAGGCAGGGTGGAGAGAATGGTCAAAGCCAGTAAGATTAACCCCAGGTGCAGATGAGGTCATGCCTAGAACAGAGCTAGGACTTGGTGTCCTGAGGCCAGATGTTATTAAAGCTCTGGGCAGCTATTAACCCCCAGAGGTTAAGGGACTGTCCCAGCCCACTGCATGTCAACAGCAGAGCCATCGACAACCTAGTGGGGCCGATTTAGTCCTGTGCTCCCACCACAAGAGTTTGAGTGCCCCCAAGGAGGCCAGCCAGGAGCAGCCAAATGAACTGTGTGCCTTAAAGAGCCTTGGCTGGACTTGCTGAGCATCTCCTGCACATCACACAGCACTCCCCGGAAAGATCCTCTGATGCCTGCAAGGGAAGGTCCAGGATGCAGGGGGAGCCCAGCAGCCTGCAAACAGCTCCTGCAGACAGAGTGGGGGAAGGCCCCATGTGAGCATCACTGCCCTGCTGCTACCCTTGTCAGTCAACCAGTCATGGCTCCCTCCAGGAATGCAGCCTCCTGGCACAGGAGGGAGAAGAACAGGACTAGTAACATGCACATTTGGGCATCAGCACCTCAAGGCAGGTGCCAGAAGGCCAGGCTAGGCTCCAGGTACATCAGCACTCTGGATGAGTAACCCCAGGAGACACTGGTAAGGAGCCACCCCACAGCAGAAGGCATGGTCACTACAACAACTGCTACTCACCAACATGACCACACACCAGTTCAGGATGCCCCGGTAGTTGCTGTAGCCACTGGAGGAGCTGAGCAGAGATTCCTGCACCTTGTGACACCTGCAGAGACATGGAGGAGAGAAGTCAGAGCCCAGGGGAGCAGGCAGGAAGAATCAGAGCTGCAAAGCCTTGTGCAACAGGCCAAGTAGGAGGCCTGAACTGAAGGGGCAGTCAGGCCCTGCCATTGTGAAGCTATGTTAGGAGGAGTCCGGCTACAACCCTGAGGGTACGTTCACAGAAGGGAGCAAGAGCAGGGCCAGTGTTGCAGAAGCCAGCCAGTCCTACAGGAGAGCTAGGCCAGACCCTCTGCAAGCACAGCCAAGAAAGCTGGGCCCTGGCCAGCCTGATGCCAGGAGTGGTACAGACAAGTTCACACGTCAGAGGGTGCAGAATCCTCTAAGGCCAGGCTGACAATGGGAGGGCTAAAGATTTGTAGATGTAAAGGTCAGAAGGCACCAATATGATGATCTAGTCTGAGCTCCTGCACAATGCAGGCCACAGAACCTCACCCACCCTCTCCCAATAAACCTCTATCCTCTGGGTGAGTCACTAAGTCCCCAGTTCATGGTTTAAAAGATGACCAAGGTACAGAGAAGCCTATAGCAAGTGCTCCAGGTCATGCTACAGCAGAAGGTGAAAAGCCTCATGGGCCCCTGCTAATCTGCCATCAGGGCAAAATCCCCTCCTGACTCCATGTATAGCCATCAGCTAATCCCTGAGTTTGTGGGCAAGACTCACTAGCCAGACACTTGAGAAAGAATTCTCTGTCCCATCTAACATCCCATCACAAGCCATTGGCATATTTACCATTAGCAGGCCAGGTGGAAGGACCAGACCAGGTGTGGCCAAACTGCAGCTCAGGAGCCACATGCAGCTCTTGAATGAAAAAGCATGGCTCCCAGAACATCAGGAAATCAATTTAGGAAAGCAGCCCCAGCCTAGGAGTTCAGGAGGGGATTGGGACAGTGCACAGAAGTGCAGCATGGTCAGAAATGGTGGGGAGAAGCACGGCATGGTTGGGATTTAAAAAAAAAAAACAAAACTCACCACTAGCCTGCAGTCTTCTACATCGAGCAGCAGCTAAATTTTTTACTGTATAGGCCTAATGTTCATGGTAACCTTAAGTAATTATTAGAATCTGACATTAGTAGGATCAATATTCACCCTCTTTTTATGATAAAATTGAAGCTTAGTAATTTTGGAGCAGGTAAAATCATATGGCTATATGCCTCAGTGTGGCTCTCAAAGGTTTAATAGTCAACTTGTGTGGCTCTTGAGTTCCCTAAGTTTGGCCACCCCTGGACCAGACCATCCTGCGCAAGGTGAAAGGTGATTGCTGCAGTTACACAAGTCAGAAGAGCAACATGCAAAGCGCCTATATGAAAGAGGGTCTCAGAGAAGGTGAAAGTCCCATCCTTTACTGTGCTGGTCCATTGTGGGCACACATATTAGGTGTATTTGTAGCATGGAGAAGGCACTTTTCACTATGCTGGTCAGCAACAAACTTGGCCTGTTGCCTGTGTTACTAAAGGAACCTCTGGTATTACTGGGTAATCCAATCCTGGGCTGCCAAGTTGGATCTCCACGCAGAGCTGAGACCACACACAAGTCCCAGTGATGGGCAAGGGCCTGCCCTTGACAATAGTGCCCCTTCCCACTGCTGGCTCAAGCTCCCAGCAGTTGGCAGACATCCTTCAACATGTGCTACCCTAATCAAGTGTTCACAGAGTGCAGACTATATCCTACTTGGGATTGGCTTGGACACTACCCACCCATTCACCAACCCCTGGCAACTACAGCCATTGCTCGTTTGCAGGAGTGAATCCCTGCCATCTCCTGGCAAGGGCTGATGACAGCCATCTGCCCTGCAGCCCACTAGAAACAGCTCTAGGAGCACAACCACAGGGGAAGCATTGTTAGAGCGTGCCAAGAGCGGAGGACTTCACACTAAAGGAATGGTCACAAGAGGTTAGACTGTCTCAAGTCAGTACGTGGCCAGAGGAGACCCCCAGGTAAGGTAGCTGATCTGCAAGTCACAGGCTGTACACTAACCCCAGACTGGAATCTGGGCCAGTTGCCCTGTGATCCAGGCAGGCCTCCTGAATGTGCAAAAAACAGGGCAAGCTGCAAAAACCAGGGGCCAACCCCTCAAACCACTGATGGGTGGTACTTAAACCAGTCTCCCAGTCAGTAACAAAACATGCTTCTGATTCCCCACTCTGGTCATCACCAAGCATAACAAAATAGAAACAGCCCCCTTACTGCACATCAGCTCCTCTGGTCCCCACCTAGCCACTGGTCTCTTAAGAAGTAGGTTCTCCTGACCCCACGGGGCCAGCCACAACTATATGGTTTGACGACAGACAGTCTGGGGAGTGTTTCAGGATTTTTGATTCTGGGACAAACAGAGCAAACATATTCCTAACTAACTTGCCCAAAATACCACACTGCCAGCCAATCCTTTAGTAAGTACAGCTAAAGGTTTATTATAAAAAGAAAAAACAAAATGAGAGATGTTAAAGGGTCAAAGTGAATCGCATCCATAAAGCCAGTCCTTGAAGAATTTGGAGTTTGCAAGTTAGTCCATTTCCCCTGGTATACCCAGCACCTGGGTGGGTCTCAGTCCTTTGTTGAGTTGCAGAGGAATAGCTCCTCCATTCCTAGGGGTCTGTCTACACAGGCAGCAGACATCCATGCATGCCAGGGCTCAGGACTCAAGCTCAGGGCTCTTCCTCTGCAATGCAGACACCCAGGCTCAGGGTGGAGCCTGGACCCTAGGACCCCATCAGGTGGGAAGACCTCAAAGCTCAGACCCCAGCTCAAGTCCAGAAGACCATACAGCCACAAAACAGGCCCTGCAGCCAGAGCCCATAAGCCAGCACTGGCTGGGAGGAGTCAGCCACAGGGCTGTGGAGACATATCCTAAAGGCCTCAAGCTCTGGGATGAGCCACAGCAAACAGCTTGCTCCTCTTGTGTTCCCATAAGTGGACGGTTTAGTCCCGAGTGGCTCCAGACAGTGAAATTGCCCCCTGTACCCCTCAAGTTAAGGGCCATCTTGCTCTGAACAGGACATCTCCCCCAGGGACAAGGGAGGTGCACAGCTGGGAAGCACTCAGCTGCTCTGAGGACATATGATGGAAGAGCCATTCTTGCTGGTCACTGCAGAGAGCCGAGGAAACAGCCTAGCAGGGCACTGGACTGCCAGAAATGGGTTTCAGAGCCATCTCCAGTAGGGGTTCAGGGATGCCCAGGCCCTGGCAGAGGGTACATGGCTTGGAGCCAAGCGCTTCCCTCACTCTCTACCCAGCTCCCAACCGTGCCTCTCCTGGGACCTGTGAAGCACCATGGACACCCAGCGACTGAGCAGCAAGTCTGTTACTCAAAAGTTAATCACAACCACTTAAGCTATGCGTTAAGCCTCTTATCTAGGCCCCACAGCCAGCCTCAGGAGCCATGGGGAGGGCAAGGAGTGGGCCACCAGCCAGGAGGAAGCAGGAGCAAGATCCCTTCCCCCCCTTGTTGGCAAAGAGCCTGCTCTGGACCAGGCAGAGTTGTCTAGAGCCCTGTTCACAACAGTGCTGACTCGGGAGTCCTTGTCCTTATGCCCAGCCCTGGGAACAGGTCTGCAGTGGCCTGTTCGGCCAAGAATGCAGAGAGACACAGCAAACTATGCCCACCCCCCCATCCCCCTTCTACAGGCAAGCCCAGCTTTGGCGTTTCATCGGCAGTGATGGAAACTCGGCACTTGCTGCTGACGCAGGGACCCCAGCACCATCCAGTAGCATGGCTGCAGCTGGCCTGGGAACAGCAGCTGCCATGGCTCAAAGGGCTGGGACACATGCTGTGACCACAGGCCATGCATAGCACCAGTCCCTGCTGGTATTGCCAAGGGCACTCTGCAGAGGAAGCACCCTAGTCCAACACCCCTACTTGGATAGGAGCTCTGGGGAAGGCACCAACAGCTGGGAGAGGCCAGTGGGATGGGCATGGGCCCCACCACACAGGAAAAATCCTGCTTGGAGCCAGCAGTCTCCTTTGTCACACTTGCCTCCTGTTGTGTACTGCACTAAGCTTGTGTTTACACAAGCATGGCACAACCAAACCCAGTGCAGGGCTTCCCTCGCCAGCCTGCAGTGTCCCCTTGTCTCCAGTCCTGCTGCCCTATCCCCTGCCAAACAGGCCTCACTAGCCCAGCAGAGAGCCCCCCAGGGCAGAGAGTCTGGCCACATCCAGGAGGCCACCCATGATTAGCCTACATTTATTACCCTTGCAGCCTAGTCCTGCTCTCCTGAGGAAAGAGGCAAATGAAGAGAGTTGTCTGCACTAAGCTGAGCAGCTAGTTTACTGGACCCCTGGTGGGCTCTGGCTCAACACAAGGACCCAGAAGGCAGGATAGTCAGGGGTGCTCCAAGAGACAGGAGGCGAGAAGCAGCACACCCAGATCACTCGCTATCTCTCTGGAGCCTCCGATGTGGAAGAGCACCAGTACAAAGGCCATCGCTGGGGCAGACAGCACCCTGCTGCCACTCCCCAGGAGGGATTACACCTTTAATCCCCAGTGAAAGCTGCACCCAGCTAGACAAGTCTCCACAGCTAAACCTGATCTCAACAAGGAATGCTAGACATTCTCAGGAGCCTCCTGGGAGGTCAGTGACCTATAGAAGGTCACCACTGGATCCCACTCCCCACCCTTCTCATAACTAGACAAGGTTTCCTTCCTCTTTGCCCAGTAAGGTCACATAGGAGCCCACAGGGACAGACGAGAACTAGCTTTGATCTGTGCACCAACCCAGCCTATGGGTCACACCCCCCACGATTACCTGATGGGTTTCTGCCAAGCCAGGACCCAGCTGTGCACACAGATCTGCACTGGTCCAGCTCCCCGGGGTGGGACTGGGCTGCAGGGAGCCCATGTGGTGAGGAGAGCCCAGGTGTGTAGTGTGTGTAAAACATAAGGAGGGTCAGAGGCTAGAAGACCAGCCACAGCTAGAGGCACATGTGCTTGCATGTGGAATTAGATTGGGGCTGGTGAATGTGCCCAGCCAGGGAACACCAGTAGAAGAGAACCCTGTTTGTGGCACTCACACTGCCAGATGCAGGGGCTTTAAGCACAGCTGCAGCCCAAGAAAGATTGGCAGAGAACTGACTTCTCGATCACCTTCCTTCCAAGCGCATGAGCCGGGATTATCCCCCAGGATCAAGGCAGGGATATCCCACAGAGTTTTGCTGCAGCCATGGGCACTGTCGAGCCTCTTACAAGAGTGAGTGCCAGACAAGGCCAAGTTAGTTGGCTACTAGGAATTTAGAGGAGAGGCAATGAGTTCTTCTCTCTCCTGTTGCAACACTCAGAAACTGTTCTGCATTTGGATGTGGGGCAACACCCTGTGCTGTCTGGCCTCACATCATCTAGGGCATGGTGAGCGAGGCAGACAGCAGGCCCCTGCACACTGGTAGGAGCCAGATGAGCACTTCCTTTCTTCATGAGCCATATGGCCCATGACTGCTGTTCCAGGACTGTCACACAGAGTAAAGAAACTGCAGAGCCCTTACCACAACAGGCTAGAGAGCCAGGGGTCATTTTCTGCATCAGTCAGCATCATGTATTCCTGGTTACCCCTAGTACTCCTCTCTGCATCCTTCCTGGCTCTGACCTGCTCTGTGAGGAGAGATCTCCCATGAGGTTGCATTTATAATCTGCTGTGAAAGACACCAGCCTCTCCATCATCTGAGAAAGCAAATGACATGCTTTTGATCACGACACAGGGAGAAGCATCTCCCCCAGCTAGACTACAGCTGTCTATGCACAGCATCTAGTGGCAGGATGCTCCTGCTATCACAGTGCAAGCCACAGGGCTCCTCCTATGGAGGACTTGTATGAACAGCTACTCTTAATACACACCTGCTGTCATTAGTCAGTGCCTGCCTTGCAGAGATGTACACTTCGACCCATTATCCATTCCCTGGCCACGTGACTCCTGGGTGTGGGATGGGCTCTCTTTAGCCCAGCACCATCAGCTACAGGCCCACTGAACAACCTACATGTGCCTAAGGCAGATGGACCCCAGCTCTGAGGAAAGAGCGCAGCTACGCTGGCTTGAGCTGGACAGAATTGCTAGCATCTTCAGAGTTCAACATCAGCCAGGTCATGCACGTCTAGCTCGTTTCTCGCCCGTAGCTTCTATGCAGTAGCCAGTCTGAGGTCAAATCTTAGCCAGCCTTTGGGAGAAGTCTGCTAGGTACCCCACCTGTGCCACACCAGTCTCCTAGCCCTGGCAGGCAAAGACGACAGATGAAAGAACAGACAATCCACCAGAAGCAGGGAGCATCCTGTGCTCTTCAACGCCCAGAAACCAGCTGCCTTTCTAGTTTGCCATGGCATATGAAGAACAGGGCTTAGTATGGCTAGCAGAGGACCCCAGAGCAAGATATTTTGATCACTCAGGCTTTGTGGCAGATGCCTTGCCTCTTTCTACCACTAGCCTCTGAACTCTAGTGCCAGGCCTCCACATTTCACTTCTGCCTGTGAGGGCTCACACACGTAATTAGACAACTCCACTCTGGGGTCCTCCCCACTCAAGCACAACATTTTGCAGGAGACTGGGCTGAGCATCCTTAGCAGGCCAGGGGACACTGAATTACCACTGCCTCCATGGGCAAAGTGGAGAGCAGACTCTGCTCTCTCCACCTCCTTCCTTCTCAGGTGGCAGACTAACCAGGAGCAGCACCAGCATCCAGGAAGAGATGGGCTATTAGATCCACTCATCTCTGCTCAGAGCACTGCACCTCACAGACTGCCCTAAGTGGGTGCTGAGCCTGTTCCCCAACCCAATTGGACAAGGCAAGAGGACAGGTCAAAGGCCATGTCTGTAGAGCAGGGAGACAAGCACCAATTTCAGCTGCACACTAGCATTAAGAAGCAAACCCACAGCCTGGTTCCACCCAGTTCTGCGATCTTAGTAACCTGGGTGAAGATGGAGGTGGAGTGCTGCAGGGGCAGGGGTGGGCGACTTCAAACAGCATCCTCATGCTGTACTGCGAGCACTACCTCAGTCAGAGGAGAGCCCAGCAGTTCCAGCTCTCTTTGGAGACCCCATGGCAAGCCACAGGAGAAGGGGAATGCCAGCTCTGATTACCCCCCGCCCCCCACCTGCAGTCTCATTTGGATAGGACTCTACCCTGTACTCCACTGGGCTGTCTAACACCATCACACAGCACTCATGAGGCGGCTGCATTTCAGGGGCAGATGAACTGAGCCACACAATCCAAGTCAGAAGGGACCTCAATAGGCCATCCAGGCCAGCCCCTGCACTCAAGGCAGGGCTAAGCAAAATTGGATCAGCAGTTCCCACCTTCTCAGTTCAAGGGCCACAGATATTTTTACAGCGCTAAAGGGCCACCGGTCTCTGCCAGTAGGCCCCAGACCCCTGCAGCCAGACAGCTGGCATTCAGCAAGCAGGCTGCCTCCTCATTAGCCTCCCATCTCCCTGGCTGCAGCAGGGAAACCACATATCCTGTAGCCCAGGGGTCTCAAACACACAGCCCATGGGCTGTATTCAGCCCCTAAAGCTACTTCCTGTGGCCTGCAATGACATGATCACTGTATGGAAAGGTTTCAGTGGTGTGGTCCTCGGGCTACTGTACTAACCCTCATGTGGCTCACTACTGGTCCTCCTGCAGCCCTCATGGTGATTTGAGTTTGAGACCCCCTGCTGTAGCCCCATGCACCATACAAGTCACTATGCAGTGGGAACAAATCTGACACTGTTGCCTCAGGGCTAAATAAGGACTTTGGATTTTTCTTCTCATTTCAACAGGTGATTTGACCGCATGTCCCTCTGTTTTTCTCAAAATTTGAGTCTTAACTGCTTTATTTGTCCCACGTTGTGACCTGATCCTCACTTACACCTCCATGTTTATTTCCTCCCATTCTGTGCAAGTTCCCACATCTTCAATGCATCTGATGAAGTGGGATTTTCTGCCATGAAAGCTCATACAATAAATAAATTTGTTAGCCTTTAACAATACACCAGGACTGCTTGTTTGTTTTGAGAAGTTGATGGACCAGTGTAAACTAGGTAGCCAGGTGCAAGCAGGCAGAACTGAACCCAGCAGGACAGTAGTTGCCAGGGTTGCATCTGGGAGTGGGGGTGTTTGATGGGGTCTATCCCATGAGTGGCTGGCCAGACGGCTCCTCTACTGGGTTCAGGTAGCCAGGTGTGAGCTGACCCAGGAGTGGGAGGTTCACACAGCAGAGCAGGTGAGTCAGGGCCCAGGAGCAGAGAACTGGGGTGACAATGGTCCAGATTGCAGGAGGGAACATCAGTGGTCCTCCCTCCAGGGGGACCCACTCGCTGTCTAGTCTCAAGCTGAGCCTGAACTCAGAGCAGAGGCTGGCTAGTTATGCCCCCATGTGGGGCCTGATCTAGCCTGAAGCCTCTCAGCAGCAGCACAAGAGACTGGCTCCAGAAACACCACCACACTCTCCAGGTAAAAGATTCTGGTGCTTCAGTCTGATTCCGTGCACAACAGTCCCTGTGGTTGGGAGGAAGGCTGAGAAGCAGGCACAGTCATGTGCTTTTGTTCTCTCTGCTCCAGATTTGGCAACAAGCCTCATGTGCTGGGTTCTATTATCAGCCTCCAGAAGGCAACTCACCTACGTCAGCTAAGAGCCCTGCCGTCTAATAATCCTGCTCAATCTCAGGGTCTTCACACTACTGTGGGGGCTCCTCTGAACAGTCCCTTGCTGCCACACTCAGAGAAGGGCTGCTGACAAGTTCCAAAGGGACAGACATGTTAGTCTAGTTCAGCAAAGCAAACAAGGAGTCTGGTGGCACTTAGTCTAACATTTATTTATTGCATGAGCTTTTGTTAGAGAAAAAGTAAGTTTCTTCATCTTCAAGCATCTGACGAAGTGGGACTATTGTGCGATAAATTTATTTTGTCTTAGTGCCACCAGACTTTGTTTTGGGAAGGGATGGGAGCTGAAATCACTTCAGACATTTCTGCTTTGGGGGGAAATTCACCACCTCCGTCCCTCCACTGGCTGATGCAATCAGCTGCCCTCCCCCAGAAAGGAGCAGGAGTCAAGGATCTCCCCTTGTGGGGCATGGGGTGGGAGAGATGCTGAAGAGAAATCACACATTTCTCAGAGACCAGCACAGAGTGATGGATTGAGGAAGGCTGTTGACACCATTGTCCCAGGCCACCACGTGAAAAAGAGAAGCCTCAAGCCATCAGCATCCAAGTTACTGAGGGGACTGGAATGGCCTTTTAAAATAGCTAGAGAGAGAACACCAGTGTTGACAATGTACCCCACCGTCACTCTGAAAAGCCATGAATTAGTGAAGTGGGATAGGAGAGGCAGCAGGTCAGTTGTCAAACAAGAACCTGTCTTGACTCCTGCAGTTACTGCCATTAAATCCTAGGCTATCTAGGGCACCTACCAGCCTGGGGTCTCTGCTCTGCAGACCTTACTGCTGTGGGCCCCAAGCCCTGGGCCCTGACAAGCCCTGCTGTGCAGAGGACATCATTTTGCTCCATGCAGCATGACCTCAGGTGCACCATATAGATCAGGGGATCTCAAACACGCAGCCCATGGACTGCATGTGGCCCCTAAAGCTATTTCTGGTGGCCCACAGCAACGTGGTCATTACTGATATTTGCAATATCATTGTATGGAAAGGTTTCAGTGGTGCAGCCCTTGGGCTTCTGTACTAATCCTCATGAGGCCCTTGTGGTGATTTGAGTTTGAGACCCCTGATATAAAAGGTCATGCAGAGCAGAGCATGTTGTTCTGTAGAGTTTGGAGTTCCCCCACCAAATTGGTGAATTCTCAAAACACTCGAAGTGTCCAGCTTCAAACCCAGCAAGACACAGAACAAAAGACAGTTATTGAACATCTGGAGGCCAGCACCAGGAGCGTTGTAAGGCAGGGTTCCAAGCCAGATGGGACCACGCTCTGACCTCCTGTCTCACAGGCCTCCAGCACCACCCAACAAGCCCCGCTACAGAGACAAGCCCCACAGGAGAACAGACGACAGAGGGACACATGCAGGGATTAGGAGGGTGAGAGGAGCAGGAGTGCTTGAGGTCTCAGTGATGGCAGGGAAGTGTGTCACTAAAATATTCCCAGGTATTCCTGGCAAGTGACCCACATGGTACAGATGAAGGCACCCCCATTACCACAAAGATCTCTGCCAGTCTAACCCTGGGCAGAAGACAGGGAATTCATTCCCAACCCCACATGTGGGCATGAGTGAGACCCCAGTCACATGGGTACGAACCAGCCAGCCAAATGCTTGAGAGCAGGCGGGCATCCAGTACTAGCTCAGAGCCCAGACCACCCCACCCAATGTCTCATCTCCCGCCATAGCCACCCGTGATGCTCCAGAGAAAGGAGATAAACTCCCAGAATACACTGGTGGAAAGGCCCCTGAACACCTAAAGCACAGGTTTTAGGAACATAAGACATACTACAGGGTTACTGGGCCCTGCCCTGGCCCCCCCATCATACATTACACTCATTCATTACCCAGTCACTGGAGGGGCTCTCAGATACCAACTTCTCCTCCCTGGCTTGCAGTACGATTTGCACGAGTGGTGGTTAAACACACAGAGCATGGTCTAAAAACCACCACCCTCCCATTAGGGGACTGTAGATGCCAGGCCATGCCTCAAGCATGGGTACTGGAAGTGGTTTCCATCACACACAGGAGTCACAGTTCAGTTCAATGGCTCCCATCACTACCATGAAGCAAATTGTGCATCCCCCCAAGAGACCAGATGTGGTCAGTGCCATGAAATTGCAGAGTGAACCCATGATGGAGACTCAAACCCCATCCTGCCAGACATGCTTGATTATCTCCCCAAAGCTACCAAAACCAGCAGCATGGAAGAGCAAGGTTGTAACCATTACAGAGCAGCCCTAATTTCAGAGAGTTTCCCCCAAGAGTCCTACTGGCAAAAGGAGCTCACACTGGCTTGGACACAAGTGTTGCTCTTGTGGCTTAAAAGACAGAAAAATAAAAAAAACCATGTGATGGCCAGAGGCCCCATTTCCAGGTGGGTGGGAAAGAGGTGTCATGGGAAACACAACGGAGTTCAGGAAGGCCCAACCCTTCATCTTTTCCAGGACGCCTCTCCCTGCCCCTGCAAGCATCTCACCGAACTGGACAGACATTAAGCCAGGGGTCTCAAACTCATGGCCCCTCAAGTTATTTCTGTTGGCCTGCAATGATACTAGTGCTAGCCATATTTGCAATACCACCATATGAAAAGGTTTCAGTGGTGCAGCCCTTGGGCTACCATACTAGTTCTCACGTGTGGTGTGGCCTTTGGGCTAACGTACTAGTCCTCATGTGGCCCTTGTGGTGGTTTGAGTTTGAGACCCCTGCTCTAAATGCTGCCACACAGAACCCCTATTGTGTGGCTGGGAAAGAGCCCACAGAAGAGGGAGAACAGGCACAGGGCACCAGATTAACAGACATGGCCAGCACGAGGAAGGGCAATGCAAGATCAAAGAGATTCAAAATACAGCTCTAAAACAAAGTGGAAGCAAGACAGTGGAGACACTATCTGTGAGCACCAACAGAGGGAAGGGGAGACAAGCCTCTTCTAAGTAGAAGGCAAGAGGACACGCTAAGTAAGGCCCTTGAACCATGCCCTGGACTGACTTACATGTCCCATTATCTGCACTGCAGCATGAGTCAGAGACACCCCTGCGGCTACCCAGCACACAAGCCTTAGCGGGACATCATTAGGGTTAAGAGTGAACGTGTGACCCAACCCCTCCAACAGCCAGCACTGGGTGACCGGAGCTCAGCTGTGGGCTCCCTGCATTGTCCCAGGCACTCAGAGGGTGGGGGGTCCCCCCACCACAGAAAGCCCATGGAGTGAGCAGGGCAGAAAGCTCGGACATGGCTCCAGCTCTTGGAAGAGCAGCTAGAAACCACTCGGGTTGAGGAGCCTGTGGGGGGCACCCCAGGGAGAGGGGCTGGAAGGAGCCTGAGGGGGGCAGAGCCCAAGCACAGGGGGGCACCTGAAGCAGAACCCCATGGGGGCAGGGCCATAGGGGCCCCACAGAGGGACCAGGCAGCCCCAGCTCCCTCCTTCAGGGCAGCACCTAGGGTCCAGGGGCCAAGGAGGCTACAGGGCTCACACGGACCCCCCCCCCCCAACAGCTCCTCCTATGGGGCCAGGCTACGGGGCTCA
>ML682003.1:5797044-5808414 GCA_007922195.1 Podocnemis expansa | reverse complement strand
CACACGGACCCCCCCCCCCAACAGCTCCTCCTATGGGGCCAGGCTACAGGGCTCACACGGACCCCCATGGGGCACCTCCCAGGGGTCCAAGCCAAGGAGTTCGCAAAAACCCTCGCCATGGGGCAGCGGGGAGGGGCTGTGGGGCTCACAGACCACCCCCCCACCGGGCAGGCAGGACCCAGCTATGGGGCTCACACAGCCCCCCAGGGGGTAGGACATAGGGGGCCAGGCTAGGGGGCTCACGGACCCCCACGGGGCAGTTCCCGGGGCCCAGGCCATGGGGCAGGAGAGGGGGCGCGGGGGGACCCGTCCATGGGGCCGGCCCCCTTACCTGAAGGACTCGCAGTTGTCGGGGTCGCTCTCCGGGGGGCTCTGGGGGCCCGGCTCCGCCTCCCGCCCGGGCTCCCCCTCGGCCAGGCCGCCCCCGCTGGGCCGCCGGGGCCCGGACCTCCTGCGGCGGGCGCCCCCCGCGCCGCGCTCCCCCATGCCTGGCTGTGCGGGGCTCCCGTCCGGCTCCGGCTCCCGGTCCCCGCTCGCCCCGGGCTGCGTGTGCGCGCCGCGCCCCGTCGGTCCGTCCATCCGCCCACAACGCCTCCTCGCGGCCACCGTACCCGCCGCGCGGCGCCACGGGATATGTAGTCCCCGCCGCGCCCCAGCGAGGCTCCCGGCCGCGGGGCATGCTGGGAGTTGTAGTCCGCTCGGCCGTGCTCCCCCACCGCGGGGCACGCCGGGAGTCGTAGTGCCCGCGGGGAGCCACGCCCCCAGGCGGGTGAGAGGGGCGGGGCTTGTTAACCCTTCCCCGCCTGCAGGGCTGAGCTGACGGGGCCCGAGGCTGGAGTTAGCCGGCAGCAAAGCGTGGAAAGGAGGACGGGGACATACCAAAAGGACCTTGGAGGACACAGGGAGAAAATGGAGCATTAATGTCATAGTCTTCTGTTTTTAGGGGGCCCTGGAATGCTTTTTCCTAAAACTAGGGTGTTTCGGGGCGTTCTAGCATGCTTTAACCCCATAAGTAAAAAGCCAGACGAAATCATGAATTTCTAAATGCCTGCCGGATGGAGGACATGAAGGTAAAAAGGAGGACGTGTCCTCCTTTTGCCTGACATCTGGTAACCCTACCCAAGCCAAGGGGTCCACAGCAGCCGCTGGAAGCAGAGCTGGGCTGGGGCTGGGTGGACTGAGCAGCTGGGGAGCGGTGGGGAGATGAATATTAGGTGCTGGCAAACAGCGATCACTAAAACCAAAGGACCCCAAGAGATCCGGGTTCAAGAAACCCCAGCCCTGCAGGTTTGAGGAAGCATGGGGCTGGCCACAAAGGAAAGGAGGAGAGAGGAGGCCTGGGAATTCACAACCACCAGAGGCAGGTGGTCAGTCAGAGAGCCAGTCCTCACGATTGGAGGCAGAGGAAGCTAGCTGCTAGATCAGTGGTTCCCAACCTTTTTCTTTATGTGACCACTACATCATCATGAAAAGCTTTCACAGACCACCATGCTGCACTCCCCAGCCCGGAGCCCCTTACCTACAGCTCTGTCCTGTCCCCCCCACCCCCCGTGGCCCTGCACTCCACAGCCACAAGCCCCTTACCGTGCCAGCTGTCTGCTTTTCCTGCCCCGCGGCCCAGGTGCAGCACAGCCCTTCACTCCCCAGCCTCCAGCACCTTACCGTGCCCCGCCTGCCATGGCTCTGCACTCCCCAGCCACAAGACTCTTAAGCTGCACCCCCCAGCCCTCTGATCTCTCTGCCCTGGGCCCCTTACCATGCCCCTCTCCTCTGTGGCCCAGCACATCTGGGCTCCAGCTGCACTTTTCCCAGCCTGTTCCCCCACGGAGCACCTGCAGTGCCCTTGCAGACCACCAGTGGTTTGTGGACCACAGATTGGGAATCGCTGCCCTAGACAGACTGTGGCTGCCAGAGAGAAGAGAGAAGCAGGAGGAATTGCACACAGCTAGATATTTTCAGTCCTCATTGTGCTTCTAAGGATCTATCAGGTTGAAGGCAGTGAAGAAATCTGGTGTATGGGATACGTGCAAATGGCAGCTGTGCTCAACTGTAAGGAAAATCAAGCTAACCTGTATCTTCAGGAACACTGGCCTGTACAGAGAGCTGCAAACAGGGTCTTTCTTTCTGGACCATCCTAGGAGACTCTGCGTACCCCCAGCTCATAAAGCCTCATATAAGCAGCATGGGCAACAGGAAAGATCTCTTCAGTAACAGGCTAAACAGGTGCAGAATCACTGTTGAATGTGCATTTGGCAAATTTAAAGCTTGCTGGCGATCCCTATGGCAAGTTAGATCTAAATGAGGAAAATATTCCTGCACTCCATATTTGAGACATGAAGGGTGAAAATCTTCCCCCTGGGTGGAGCAAAGGGCAGATGCTTAGTGGCTGACTTTAAGCAACCAGAGGCCAGGGCTCCTAGAGGGGCAGCAATGGGGGCCATTAAGATCAGGGAGGCCTTGAGGAGCCAGTTTAACAATGTGCCCCAATAACATGTGTTTGTAAACAGCAGCGTGCCAGGCTCTGACTACGAGTCAGCGTGGTAGAACATTGGGCTGAATCCTGACTATGAGATGAAACTTGGAAGTTGGCGTAAAATCATAGAATCCTAGGATTGGAAGGGACCTCTTGAGGTCATCTAGTCCAACCACCTGCCAAAACCAAGACCACTCTCATTAAATCATCCCAGCCAGGGAAAAGACCTGAGGCCCAGACCTCGCCATCTGGGCCATGATCAAGAGTCAGGGTCCAGAGCTCTTGCTGCTGGCAGCCCGGCCCCCAATCCCTGGCCAGGGCTATGGCCTGGCGAGGCAGTGGCTGCTGTGGGCAGCCTGGCCTGGATCCCAGGCAGGAGAGGTGGGAGCCGTTGTGGCTGGCCTGGCCTTGGATACTCAGATGGGGATGGGGCTGGAAGACGCAGTGGGCACACCAGTCATTTGAGGCACTGGCGCCGGGACTTGGGGAATGTGCCCCCTTGTCAGGCGCCAGCAACATCCCTGTTTCTAGGTAACCCATTCCAATGTTTCACCACATTCCTAGTGAGAAAGTTTTTCCGAATATCCAATCTTGACCACCCCATCTGCAACTTGAAACCATTGCTCCTTTTTCTGTCCTCTGTTCTCACTGAGAACAGCCTAGCTCCCTCATCTTTGGAGCACCCCTTCAAGTAGTTGAAGGTTGCTATAAAATCCCCCTTCAGTCTTCTCTTCTGCAGACTAAATAAGCCTAGTTCCTTCAGCCACTCCTCGTAAGTCATGTGCCTCACCCCCCTAATAATTTTCGTTGCCCTCTGCTGGACTCTTTCTAATTTGTCCACATCCTTTCTGTAGTGTGGAGCCCAAAACTGGATACAGTATTCCAGATGTGGCCTCACCAATGCTGAATAAAGGGGAATAATCACATCCCTTAATTTGCGGGCAGGGGTTAAAGTAGGCTGGAATGCACCAGAATGGTGTTCTGAGACCCAATATTTTTAGGGGCTCAGCATTCTGGGACCCCTAAAAATAGAAAATGGAGCTGGAACACTGTGTTCCAGGGCCTACCATTTAATAATAGCAGGCCCCAGAACACAGCGTTCTGACTCCATTTTCTATTTATAGGGGCCCCTGAACGCTGATCCTTTAAAAATAGTGGGCCCCAGAATGCCGTTCCAGCGTGTTCTGAGAGGGCAGAGAGTGACCCCAACCTGGGCTGAGGGTTCAGCCTCATCCTGCTCTGATTGAGCATGCTCAGACCCTCTCAGCATGCTCAGTCAGAGCAGGCGGCAGGTGGAAGCCTCAATCCAGGCTGGGGTCGCTCCACAATGGCATGGTGGCCAGGTAAGGAGGCTCTGGGGGCTGGGGTTTGGGGAAAGGTGAGCCAGCCTGGCAGGGATAGGGCACAGGGGAGGGGTCGGCTCAGGGCAGTGGGGAAGACAGTGCAGCATGGCAGGGGGTAGGGGAAGGGTTCGTGGATGGGGGCTGGGGGCAGTAGCTGGGGTAGGGTTAGGTTTGTGGGGATGGTAGATGGGGAAGGGGTAGATATGTGGGGGCAATAGCTGGGGTGGTAGGACAGGCATGTGGGGGCAGTATCTGGGGTAGGGGTAGATGTGTGGGGGCAGTAGCTGGAGTGGTGGGGCAGGCATTTGGGGGGCAAAAGCTGGGGTGGGGGCAGTAGCTGGGGTGGGGGGGGCAGGTATTTGGGGGGCAGTCACTAGAGTGCAGGAGGGGGGCCTAGACCGGCATGAGGGGAGCCCAGACTGGCATGAGGGTAGCCCGCAAATTTAGGAGTGTTCCAGGGCTTGCCAAATTATACTTTAACCCTGTCTACTTTAACCCCTGTGTCTCATCACAGAAGGCGATCAGGTTGGTCAGGCATGATTTGCCCTTGGTGAATCCATGCTGACTGTTTCTGATCACTCTGTTTTCCTCCAAGTGTTGCAGGATGGATTCTTTGAAAACCTGCTCCATCATTTTTCCAGGGAGTGAGGTGAGGCTGATAGGTCTGTGGTTCTCTGGATCCTCCTTTTTCCCTTTCTTGAAGACAGGCATTATATTTGCATTTTTCCAGTCATCTGGGACCTCCCCCATTTGCCACGAGTTTTCAAAATAATGGCTAGCGGCTCTGCAATCACATCAGCCAACTCCCTCAGCACCTTCTGCCTTCCCCGCCAGCCGCTTCCCCGAACCCCTTCTGCCTTCCCCGCCAGCCGCTTCCCCCGAATTCCTTCTGCCTTCCCCGCCAGCCGCTTCCCCCGAACCCCTCCTGCCTTCCCGGCCAGCCGCTTCCCCCGAACCCCTTCTGCCTTCCCGGCCAGCCGCTTCCCCCGAACCCCTTCTGCCTTCCCGGCCGGCCGCTTCCCCCGAACCCCTTCTGCCTTCCCTACCATTTTGCCCTCCTCTGCCTCCCTCACAAACCCCTGAATCCCCTTTCAGCCCCTCGTGCTTCTCCCCATTTCCCACACTCCCACACACCTACAGCCCTTCTCCTGCCTCTGTCCCCTTACCCCAACCCCCAAGCACCTCCTCACCCCGCTGCCTTTCGACACCCCCCCCACTTGCCTTTACTCCTCTTCAGGCCCCAGCTTCCCTGCTACTTATCTTCTCTGCCACTGCGGCACACTAATTTGCATTGTACCCCCTTTTTTCCTACAGTGTGTTAAGGTAGCCTTTAGGTTATAGTGAGTAGGGCTATAGTGTTAGTAGGTTAGTTGAAGAGCCCCATTGTTCCCCAACCTGTCCCCACTCCCGAAAGTTAGATACCCCCCAACACTTTACAGAAACCACTGTGACAAACACGACATACACCAACCACCGCTCACCTTACCCTATACTCATTTTAATAAAGTGTACCCCAGATCCACCCCGTACCCCACGGGTGCAGTGGTTGCCCCCCAAGATCCTCAAATCTTCGAACCTGCTGGCAGGGTCAGGCAGTAGTTCCATTCTGCAGTCAGCAGGAGGGGAACTGTGGGCCACTTTGAAAGCCTCCAAGGTCCACCTTTGGCCCCCAGGGCACAGGTTGGGAACCACTGATTTTGGCCAATAGCCACTGATAAACCTATCCTCCAGGAATTTATTCAGTTCTTCTTTTAAACCACTTATACTTTTGCATCACAGCATTCCCAGGCAGCAAGCTCCACAGGTTATCTGCAAGTTGCGTGAAGAAGGACTTCCTTATATTTGTTTTAAACCTGCTGCTTATTCAGCTCATTGCGTGACACCTGGTTCTTATGTAATGGGGCAAATAACGCTACCTTATTCACTTTCTTTACTCCAGGTGAGATTCTATAGACTTGTGTCATATCCCCCATCAGTCATCTCTCTTCTAACCTAAACAGTCTCAGTCTTACTAATCTCTCTTCACATGGAAGCTGTTCCATACCTCTAATCATTTTTTAAAAATTTATTGAAAGACTGAACTGACCTTGTGCCTTACCTTTCTCTGTGTCTTCAGCTGTACAGTTTCCATTTAATTCATCTGATGCAGTGAGATTAAATACATGAAAGCTCATGCAATAAATAAATTTGTTAGTCAAAGTACCACAGGACTCCTTGTTTGTTTTACTAATAAATTTTGTTGCCCTTCTCTGTTCATTTTCCAATTCTCATGTATTTTTTGAGATGGGGCAAGCAGATCTGCACATATTATTTAAGATGTGGGCATTGATTTATCAAGAGGTGATATGATATTCTCTCTCCTATTCTCTGTCCCTTTCCTAATGATTCCTATCATTCTGTTGGTGTTCTTGAATGCTGCTGGGCATTGAGTAGATGTTTTCAGAGAAGTATCCACAGTGACTGTAAGATCTTTCTTGACTGGTGACAGGTGATGTAGACCCCCATCACTGTATTTGTATAGTTGAGATGATGTTTCCCAATGTGCATTACTTTGCATTTATTAACACTGAATTTCATCTGCCACTTCGTTGCCCAGTCACCCATTTTGTGAGACCCCTTTGTCATGCTGTCTGGATTAGGAGCAGGAGCACCACTGGCCCAGGAAGAGCCAGGGCCTGGGCCCCACCCCTGGTCCCAATTCAGGGCTTGGGGCCCCAGGCAGGGCCCAGATTGGGCTCCTGCCACTGTCAGCCCAGCCCCAGATCCCCAGCCAGGGCAAGGCTGGTTCAGTCCAGGACCCCTGGCATTCGGGACACTGGCACTGGGACTCGCGGCGCAAGCCCCCTATGCCCAGTGGCAGTTATGCCACTGGTTAGGTGGCCACTTATGATTATTTTTCATATTAATACTGCCTAGCTGCAATAACCATAGGAACTATGCCATGTTTGCTACCAATAGAAAAGTTATGATTTGTTAGAAATGATTCTATGGTTTACATGTAGGTAACTTATCTGTATTAGAAGTTAGGAATGTGTTTGTTATATCTGTATTTCAACTTGTGTGATTCTAAGAAACATCCCAGACGGCATGTCTGCAGTCATTGTCTCCTTAATGGCCCGTTAAGGGAACCACAGATACAAGGGACCTGCGGAGCAACCTACTCAACGAGTCACCCAGACTGACCTTGTGACTCAACTCTGTTTTGATTGGTAAAAACTGCACACAGCATGGGGAAGGCCAGAAATGATAAAGACAGCTACACGCAACTCCATTTTGTCTTCAGTCACCAGTTAACACCCACCTCTGGAGCTATTCCTCTGCGACTGGACAAAGGACTGAGGCCCACCCAGGTGCTGGGTGCCTACCAGAGGAATTGGATTAACTTGCAAACTCCAAATTCTTTTAAGAACTTCCTTTACATGGAATCTAAATAATTTGTATGTATGTGATTCACTTTGACCCTTTAACATCTCTCATATTTTGTTTGTTTTCTTTTTACATTAAACCTTTAGTTGTAGTTACTAAAGGATTGGCTGGCATCATGGTACTTTGGGTAAGATCCAAGCCTATATTGTTCTGGGTGATGTGGCTACTTGGGGACCAGAGGAACTGATGTGCAGTAAAGGGGGCTGTTTCTTGTTTGTTATGCTTTGTAATAGCCAGTATGGGGGATCAGAAGCATCTTTTGTTACACATTGGGAGTTTGGCTTATGTACCACCTATCAGGATTCAGAGACTTTGGCTCTCAGTTTTGCAGCTTGCCCTGATTTTTGCATATTCGGGTGGTTATCCCAGGAAGCCCGGGTCACATTTTAACTCCTTCTCCCCCCCCAGAATGGACAAGAAGGCATGCAACTGGCCCTTGCCATCCCCTCCATGAGTCACCATTGAAAAGAAAACTCTGGCCTGGATCCTAAACCATGTTTTCTGGACTGAGCACATCAAGAAATTAAAAACTTCTGCAACTCCTGGGATAGACCTTGTTGATCCCCTTGCTAAAAGTGCAGCCAGATACAAACATCTGTTGGTGATAGCTGATTATGCCACTCGCTATCCTGTGGCAGTTCCCTTATGGAGGACCAGTGCAAAGATTACTGCCATGGAACCACTGAAAGTCTTCTCTTGAGTGGGGGTTCCCAAGGAGATTCTCATGGACCAACGCACAAACTTCACATCCTGCCTGATGAAATGAGTCTGGGATCTCCTGAAAATAAAGACCCAAGGCACCTTATCATCTACAGAGGATGAATGGGCTGGTTGAATGCTTCAGTCTAACCCTGAAGCAGATGCCAAAAAGGTTTGTGCCAGAAGACCTGTATACATGGGATCAGCTGTAAGTCCCACAGACCTCTCCTGGGTTGCCCCACTTTGAGCTCTTGTATGGGAGATGATCCTGGGGAATTCTTGAGCTGGTCTGGAATGGAATATGTGTGAAGGACAAACACGTAGAGCAGGGGTCTCAAATTACCATGAGAGCAGCATGAGGACTCAGACATTAGCCCAAGGTCCACACCACTGTAACCTTTTCATACAACAATATTGCAAATAGTGGTAACAATAGTGTTGTTGCTGGCTGCAGGAAATAGCTTTAAAGGCTGCATGCGGCCCATGGACCACGTGTTTGAGACCCCTGATGTAGAGTGAGGATGTCCTCCAATATGTGTTGAGACTCAGGGGGAGACTTTTTTAGAGGGGTAGCTGTGTTAGTCTGCGTACAGCAAAAACAGATTTCTTCGGGCATGAGCTTTCATGGGCTCCAACCAACTTCATCAGGTGCATGAAGTGGAAGGGTGGAGGAGGGCAAATGTTAGCAAAGTCAGTTCAGAGAGCAGATGGGATCCATTCACACCAGCTGATCAAAGGGAGAGAATGTGTGAACAGATCAATCACTTTTTGTAGTGTGTTGACCATTCCAAGTCCTTTTTCAAACCCAGTTTGATTGTGTCAAACTTGCAGATTAGCTCCAACTCTGCAGTTTCACACTGAAGTCACTTTTTGAAGCTTTTTTGTTGAAGTCTGGCAACTTCAAGCCTGCTACTGAGTGTCCAGGGAGATTGAAACGTTCTCCTGCTGGTCTATGGATGTTGTCATTCGCAATGTTCAATTTGTGTCCATTTCTCCTTTTACACAAGGACAGTCTGGTTTGGCCAATATACATGGCAGAGGGGCATTGCTGGCACATGATAGCATATACCATGTTAGTGGACATGCAGGTGAATGAGCCACTGATGGTGTGGCTGATGTGGCTGGGACCTGTGATGGTATCATTGGAGTTGATGTGCAAGCAGAGTTGGCAATGGGGTTTGTTGCAAGGATAGATTCCTGGATTAGTGTTCTTGTTGTATGGTATTTGGTTGCTGATGAGTGTTTGCTTCAGGTTGGGGGCTGTCCATAAACAAGGATAGACCTTGAGAGAGTGTGGGATCATCTTCTAGGATAGGTTGTAGATCTCTGATGATGCGTTGGAAAGATTTAAGGTGGTGACTGTAGGGGTATGTCTACACTTACAATTTAGTTCAAATTAAGGAGTTTCCTTAGTTCGAACTGAGGAAAGCCTAGTTCGAATCTATAAAAACCTCTCTTAAGTTCTGCTTTCACAGAATTTAGCTTTTGATGGAGTAGCAAGCTTGATTAGGGCCTATGATGTGTAAGGGGACTGATAGCCCCTTGCTGAGAGTGAATGGGCCTTTTGATTGGCCACTCCCGCCTGGAAGCAGGACTCTGAAACAGCCAGCCCCAGGGCCAGTGGGAGAGGCCAGTGTCCCAGGATGGCCTGATGGATTGAGAGTGCCCCCCCCCGCCCCTGAGCTGAAACTGCAGGCTGGACATGCCTGGGCAAGCCTGGGGGGGGGGGGTGAGCTAAGGAGAAAGCACTAAGCAGCCAGCAGCTGGGAGCCAGAGGACCCAGGAAGGGAGGCCAGACTGAGCTGATTTGGGCAGAGCAGACCCACAGCAGCTGGACCAGCAGAGAGCCAAGTGGAGCTGAGCAGAGCAGAGCTGGAGGCAGTGACAGAGCCAGAGGTGCCTGAAGCTGGGGCAGGAGGCCAGAGAAGGAGCCCAAGGTGCTGGGCTCATCTGTGCAGCCCCACAGCAGGAGGGCCGGAGGAGCCCCACTGAACCCGAGCAGTGGCTGGGAGCCGGAGCTGCAGCCGTCTGGAGCTGGGTGTGGGGAGCAGCTGGGGAGCAGTGAAGGGGGGCTGACGCTGGGAAGAAGGGCCCTGCCCCTGGAGCTTGGGGACGTGTGGCCACAGCCGGAGCCTGCATCTGGCCCCCTGGATCATCCAGTCACAGCCAGGCCTGGGCAGAGGGCTTGCGACGTGGAGGACAGACTGTGAGACTGTTCCTCAGGCCCCAGAGACTCTGTGTGTAGTGCTCCCACACCAGGCAGCGGTGCTGGGGGTTTATTGTTCACCTTTTTCCACTTTTTTCTATTTTCTTATTGGGTTATTCTTTTTATTTCTGTATGCTTAAATAAATTGTATATAGTAACTGGTGGGCCAGAAGAGTGATCAGTGTGGTCAGCACCCCGGAGTGGGGACACCCTAGCCCTGTCCTGAGAGACCCCGATAAGAGTGGGGGTCGAGCCCCCAGAAATCCTGGGGCCCAGCCTTGTCGGGGTTACAGAGACTTTTCCAAACAGGAGATTGGGAGGGGAGCCTTTGAGGTCAGGCAGGCCTTGGGGTAAAGGAAGTGGGAGCAGGGACTCAGATCCTTTTGCTACCCACCATCACCGGGGTGGTATACAAAGCCTGGGAAGTTCCCCGCTTACAGATGGTGTCTGTTGTGCAGATACGTGGGCAGACTTGGCAGCGTGGTTTGTGGCAGGGGTGTGCGCCTGCTTCAGTGCTTCTGTTGTTGGATCTGCAGTGGCTGGTGAGTATCTGTTTAAGGTTGGGCGGCTGTCTGTAGGAGGCGAGGAGAGGTCTGTCTCCCAAGGCTTTAGGACAGGCTGTAGGTCCCCAGCGGTCTGTTGCAGAGCTCTGACTCGGGGCTTGTTTGCGGGGACCAGCGGGGCTCCCTTGCTGGACAGCAGCATGTTATTGGTCTGTGCAGGAATTACAGGGGCCCTAGACCACGCAACCCACACATGTTGGGGAACACCCTGCACCGCCCCACGAACCCGCCCTCCCTGCGGCTCGGCCCCCCGCGGCCCCCCGCGCACCGCCCCTCGCCCCCGCCCGCAGCGCGCGGGCTCCCCTCCCGGGGAACTACATTTCCCGGCGCGCCTTGCGCCCGGGGCCCCGCCTCCCGCCCCTGGAGTCGAACGACGGCCCTACTGCCCAATGGGCCGCAGAGGCCGGTCCAATGGGAGAGGCGGAAGCGGCGGGGGCGGGCTTGTGAGGTGGCTCCGCGGCGATGAGCGACGGCAGGAGGCGGCGGGGGGGCGGCCCGGCCCAGGAGCCCCCCCCGGACCGGCCGCGGGGCGGTGAGTGGGGCGGGGGCTGACCCCCAGCTGTGGGGCACAAGGGAGGGGCTGGGGGCTGACCCCCAGGCTGTGGGATGGAGGAGGGGCTGACCCCCAGGCTATGGGGCAGAGGAGGATGATGGGGGTGC
>ML682003.1:5781497-5796644 GCA_007922195.1 Podocnemis expansa | reverse complement strand
AGGAGGATGATGGGGGTGCAGACCACTAGGCTGTGGGGTGGAGGAGGGGATGGGGGGCTGACCCCCAGGCTGTGGGGCAGAGGAGGATGATGGGGGTGCAGACCACTAGGCTGTGGGGTGGAGGAGGAGGAGGATGGGGGGCTGACCCCCAGGCTGTGGGGTGGAGGAGGATGATGGGGGTGCAGACCACTAGGCTGTGGGGCAGAGGAGGATGATGGGGGGCTGACCCCCAGGCTGTGGGGTGGAGGATGGGGGGGCTGACCCCCAGGCTATGGGGTGGAGGAGGGGATGGGGGGCTGACCCCCAGGCTGTGGGGCAGAGGAGGACAATGGGGCGCTGACCCCCAGGCTCTGACTGGCAGCCGACGCTGGCTGGGCGGGCAGCGAGGTCACCTGAGGCAGGCCTGGGGCATCACCGAGAGCCGCGACTCTGGCGGTGGGTCTGGGCTGTTCCTGATGGGTGGCCCCACCTGCCTCTCTCCTGTGGGTCTCCCAGGGTCTGCTGGGGCTACAGACCCTCCCCCTGCTGCCCCAAACGGGCCATGAGCCGGGGTTAATTGGTGGGGGTTAGGGAGGCGCTGTCCCGAGCACCCACTGGGAACGTCTTGCATCCACCCTTGGCACAGGTCTGTGCGGGGCAGGACGGTGCCCGTGGGGGGGTCCTGGCTGGGGTTTCCCGTTAACGCTCCCACTGGCTTTCCTGTGCCACCCACCGAGTTCCCCGTTAGCAGCCGGGAGGTGGCTCCAGCAGCTGGCTGCCCTGCACCAATGGGAGGCTCTGTGGCCTAATGGATGGTGCACTGGGCGGGTACTCGAGAGACTTGGGCTCAGTTCCCATCTCTGCCGCAAGCCTGCTGGGTGACCTTGAGCGAGTCGCGTTCTTGCTGCATGCCTCAGTTTCCCTGTCTCTAAAACAGGAATAACCACCCAGGCCTCCTTGTGAAGCACTGTAAGCGATAAGGATGATCACTACTTTATCTGTGGCTGCCCAGAGCCCCCACGTAGCTAGGCTGCTGTCTCTGAACTCCTGCCCCACACTTGGGAAACAAGCTGCACCAGAGGTCTGCATCGCTCTTCCAGCCATGAGGCCTTTTCCAGGCAGCTGTGCTGAGCGGGAGAGGGAGTCATAGAGTCACTTGCTCCACGCTCCTGCCCGGCTGATAGTTCAAGATGCGGCTGCCTGGGAAACTCTTGGGCAGGGGCCTGTCTGCTGCCCCACCACCACACCCCCCGTGTTGGGAGAAGAAGGATGTGTGTGCTTGGGAGTTAAAGCCTCGATTCTGTGCCTCGTGAGGGAGCCGCCTCGTTCCAGACATGGCTACGTCCTGCTGGGGGCAGAGGGGATGTGGCGAGGGAGCAGTCTGGCTCAGAGCGGGGCACCAGCAGGCAGGAGCTGCAGGAAATCTCGGCACTGGTGGCATGTTCAGTGGCTGACCTGTCCCTTTCACGGCCAGTGGTGCACAGAGGAGTCTTGTACCGGCTTCACACCCGCCACCTTTGACTGGCCTGACCTGGTGGATCAGGTGCCTGTTTTGCAGCTGGAGAAGGACCTTTCAACACAAGATGGAGCAAGACTTGAACCTACAACATTTAGGCTTTCAGCCCCACGCTTGACCCCCCGCAGCAGCAGAGGGAAAAGAGGAACTGCTCAGAATATCAGTTGCTCTCTGGGTGGCTGCATCTTCACTGAAGGGAAATTTCACTGTCTGAGCTGCTTTGCACAAGAGGTGGGAGGGAAAGGGGGCTAGAGTGCCCCCAGCAGAACACGGGCTAGTGGTGGTGTGCTGAGCTGCTGGCTTCCCGTGTCTTTGGCAAGCAATTCTCTTCCTACCCCTCCCTACCATCCCAGGAGAGCTGCCTTGGGAACCCCCCACGTGGCTATTGCAGCGTAAACGGGGTCCCTGGGCCCTTGACCTCGTGGGGCTCCCTGAGACATGTGTGACGCACTGTGAAGCTGAGGCCCCAACCTGCACGGGTATTGATGACGTGTGACTGGTGTTGTAGCCTTGATGCGCCAGCCTTCAGCTTTCTGGTTTCAAATGGTGATTTATGGAGGGCCATGGATGGGGAAAATAGCTGGAAGTGGCATCCAAAGGCGTCTGTCAGCATCCATTCACTCCCTGTGTGTCTGGAGGGCTCAGCTGTTGGTGCCAGGCATGAGGAGTGGAGTGGTGATAGCCTGGAAATGAGATGTTTGCAGTGAGCTGTGGTGACCGAGACCATCCTATGGAGAGACGCCCGACCCAGAGCAAGGAGAGAATCCCTGTCGCTTTCTGGGGCCATTGCCCCTGGAAGAGGATGTCCTGTGCTGGCCAGCTCAGGACTAGGAAGCCAGCTACAAGGAATTTGGAGAAGAGTTACAAAAATACTCAAGGCCTGTACAGCTGGAGCTGGAATGGTTCAAGGAGCCCCATGTGCCTAGCTCAAGCAGGGAGTGGCAAAGGCAGTTGACAAGGCTTTTGATACAGTCTCACGTCAGGTCATTAAGAAACTAGGGAAATACAACCTGGGTGGAGCTACTATAAGACGGGTGCAAAACTGGTTGGATAACTGCTCTCAGAGAGTAATCATCAAAGGTTCACAGTCATGCTGGAAGGGCAGAACAAGTGGGGTACCGCAGGGATCGGTTCTGGGTCCGGTTCTGTTTGATATTTTCATCAGTGATTTAAATGATGGCATAGAGAGTACACTTATAAATTTTGTCAATGATGCCAAGCTGGGAGGGTTGCAAGTGCTTTAGAGGATAGGATCACAATTCAAAATGATTTGGACAAACTGGTGAAATGGTCTGAGGTAAACAGAATGAAATTCAATAAAGACAAGTGCAAAGTACTCCACTTAGGAAAGAACAATCTGTTGCACACGTACAAAATGGGCAATGACTGCCTAGGAAGGACTACTGTGGAAAGGGATCTAGGGGTCATAGTGGACCACAAGCTAAATGTGAGTCAGCAGTGTAGCGCTGTTGCATAAAAACCAAAGACCGTTCTGAGAAGTATTAACAGGAGTCTTGTGAGTAAGATGAGAAGTGATTCTTCCTCCCTCCTCTGCCCTGATTAGGCCTCAACTGGGGTATTGTGTCCAGTTCTGGGCACCCCATTTCAGGAAGTGTGGACAAATTGAAGAAAGTCCAGAGAAGAGCAACGCAAATGATTAAAGGTCTGGAACACGACATGAGGGAAGATTGAAGGAGCTGAGTTTGTTTAGTCTGGAAAAGGGGAGCCTGAAAGGGAACATGATAACGGTTTTCAAGTATCTAAGAGGATGTCACGAGGAGGAGGAAGAAGAACTGTTCTCCTTATCTGCTGATAACAGGACAAGAAGCAATGGACTTAAGTTACTACAAGGGAGGTTTAGGTTGGACATTAGGAAAATATTCCTAACTGTCAGGGTGATTAACCAGTGGAATAAGTTGCCTAGGCAGGTTGTGGAGTCTCCATCGTTGGGAGTTTTTAAGAGCAGGTTAGACAAGCACCTGTCAGGGATGGTTTAAGAGGGTCCTTGTTCCTGCCATGGGTGCAGGGGACTGGACTCAAGGACTTGTCATGGTCCTTCCAGGCTATGATTCTGTGACAAGGGATGAAGGCCCAGGGAGGGAGTGTAGGGAGGAATGGGATGGGATTTAGGCGAATGAGAAGCCCTGAGCCAAGGAGTTATTTCCCTGTGGCAGGAGCTGGGAGTCCCATTGCTTCCTGGCAAGAAGCTGGATCATGCTGCTGGGGAAGGGTGGGGAGCCTGGCGGTTGGGGTGCCTGAGGTTAAGGGGCGATGGACCTGCAGGGCGTCCTCTGAGGAGTAGTCCCTGAACCAATGGCTCTTTCAACTCCCTGGGTTGTAGCTGCTGCCTTCCTGCAGCTTTCCTGCTTGTGTCCACGCCTGTCTGTGCTTGTCGCTGCTGCCCAAGTGGGTGCCACGCAGAAGAGCTGCTCCTGAGTCTCAGGACAGGGAGGCAAGTCGCAGGGTTTAGATGCACACAAGCTGAGTGTCCATGCAAAGAGGAGGGTGACAGCTGCAGGGTGGATGTGCCAGTCCCTCAGCCCCCAGGTGTCAGAAGTTCATGTGCTTGTAAAATCTGCAAAGGTGGCAACATGAGGGTGAAATAGCGGCTACACGCCAGCCCCAAGGCATGGAAAGGAGCCAGCCTGCCCTTTGGCAGTACCCAGTACTCAAATTACTCTCCCCTGCCCCTCAGCCCTTTTTCTGCTGCATCCCAGCACCAGTTGTCCCAGGGATTCATACAGTGTCTGTATGACTCTTGACCCTGATGGCGTCCATCTTTGGCTCACTGATGCACATTGAGCTGAAGCGTTGTTCTCTGTGTGCAACACCCAGGCCTCTTTCGCAAGGCATTCTGGTTAACTTAGAACTGGTCGAGTGGCTCAGACGCCTTCCAGTAACATTACTGTGCACTTGGTGACAGAGAGTCCGCTGGCCCCAGTGCTCCCATCTCCGAAGCTCCTCTGCCTCCTCCATTCTTGACAAACTGGAATAACTGTGTCCTCCACCTGCTTCATCACCCTCCTGCTCTCTCCTTTTCCCAGTCGTGGCATCCTATGAGACCCTGCATTCAACTGCTCACTATTTAACTCTTCAGGATGAAGCTTTCCAAGCCAGGCGGCTGCTTCAGGCTAATTTATTCTTATTAATTTCAGCTAAAATAGCTCAGTAGTTTTGGAGACTGAGACAAGGGAAAAATGCATTGTTTGCCCATGTAAAAATTCTGGTGGCAGCTGCTCCTTTGAAAAGTTCTAGTGCCCCTGGGCTTTGGAGTAGGGACCTGAAATTTGGCAGGGCCTGCTATTTGTGTCTGGCTGGTGCCTTTTGCCATCCCCATGGAAATCCATCCAAATATGGGTGAGTTTGAAAACTAGCAACTCACAACATGGTCAGTAGATTCATTATCTCTGAGCATGCAGAGCAGAGAAACAGCCCCCATGCTCTCAGTGCTGCCCCACACCATCTCGCTGCATTCAGTGTACAGGATGTTCTTGTGCAAGGGATGCAGTCAGGGTAGTGTAGGGGAGGCAGCTGAAGGTGGAACGTGAATAGTGAAGGAGTCAGCGAACTGCAGACAGAGTTAGGATGGTCTGGTGGTTAAGGCAGTTGAATGCTGCCATGGAGAACTGGACTCTATTCCTGTCTTGGCCACAGAGTCCCTGAGTGAAACTGGGCAGGTCACTTAAATTGTGCTTTTCCCAGGTGGTCACTAAACGTGTGCATTTTATTGGTTGGGTGCCCCACTGGAGAGCCTGGTCTGCGGAAGCGCTGAGCACTCCCGGCTCAGTGACTGACATCAATGGGAGCTGCGCTTTGAACGTGTCATTTGTGAAGCACTGAAATGCTGTGTGATGGGTGCTGCAGAATGAATAATGCTGCTGTGGAGCAGGGAAATAAGGCCTGGGGCTGCACATGGAGGTGGTGGTTCATTATGAACGGTAGTTCATGAAGTGAGCAGCATCCTTCCTGTGCAGCGTTTTGACCCAAGCCTCCTTAGGTAACCTCCTGAGTGTGCCAAAATCAGGGCAAGCTGCAAAACTGAGAGCCAGGCTCTCCAAACGCTGACGGATGGTACTTAAACCAGACTCCCGATCAGTAACACATCGTGCTTCTGATTCCCCACACCAGTCATCACGAAGCATAACAACATAGAAGTAGCTCCCTTTATTGCACATCAGCTTCTCTGGTCCCCACCTAGCCACTGGGTCTCTTAAAGAAAGAGGGTCTCCTGACCCCAAAGGGCCAGCCACATTACCCAGAACAATAGAGGCTTGGATCTTGCCCAGAACACCATGCTGCAAGCCAATCCTTTAGTAACTAAAACTAAAGGTTTAATATAAAAAGAAAAGAAACAGAATATGAGAGATGTTAAAGGGTCAAAGTGAATCACATCCATGTGAATGATTGAGTCCATAGAAAGCAAGTCCTTGAAAGAATTTGGAGCTTACAGGCTTGTCTAATTCCTCTGGAAGACACCCAGCAGTTGGGTGGGCCTCAGTCCTTTGTCCAGTTGCAGAGGAATAGATTCAGAGTTGGGTGTTGGCTGGAGACCGAAAGCAAAATGGAGTTGGGGCTGCTGCCTTTTATTACCTCTGGCCTTCCCTATGCTATGTGGAGTTTTTGCAAATCAAAATGGAGTTGAGTGACATGATGAATCTAGGAGACTCACTGAACAGGTTTCTCCCTGGGCTCACTGTGCCTGTGGTTGCCTTAATGGGTCAATAAAGGGACAACCACTACAGCCATCCAGTCTGGGGAGTTTCCCAGAATTGCATAAATTGAAACACAGACATAGCAAACACGTTCCTAATTTCTGCTACAGTTATGACAACTATACATAAACCATATGATCATTCCTAGCAAGTTACAACCTTTGTATTGGTACCAACCATGGCATAGCGCCTATGGATTATTGCAATTATGAAATATTAACATAAAAAGTATTATAAATGGTCCCCTAAATCCGGACAGCGTCGCACAGTGAAGGAGGCAGGGTCCTGTGGCAAAAATGACAGTGTAACTAAAGCTTGCATCATAATCTGTGTGCTCAAAGGGGCCGAATTAGGGCTTTTGTAATTCTGGCTCGGTTTGGCAACCAGAATTCATGTTGTTTTACTGTAGGTTTTTGGTGTGTAACGCTGGCCCCGGTACAAAGCCCAGAACCATTGTTTGGGATCAGAGACCCATCGGACATGGGGCTGCACAGACCCACCAAGCAGGCAGTCCCTGCCCTAAGGAGCTTGCCTTGGCCTTTTGTCCGGGTACTTCTCCTCCTCATCTCCAGCTGTGGCCAGTTTCTGATCCTAGACAGGATTTTGCCTCTTGCCCCATTACGGCTTGGTGGTCGTAGCAATCTCCTGCCAGGAGGTTTGCCAAAGACTCGCCAGTTCTCAGCTGCTGTGGTCCTGCCTGGAGATCTCTACTAGATCGGAGAGGTGCAACTTTCCTCTTGCCAGCTAGCTGATTGGAACGTGTCATGTCTGGGTGACCAGCTGGGACTGGCTTTGAGACCCTGGCAGTCCCGTGCTGTCCGGCGTTCAGTTCTTTTCACTACAGTCTGATGCTCCAATGAGGGTAACTCTTAGTCTTTTTAAACATGGGCCCAACGTCTGCTCCCTTTCACCAGCCTAAGTAAATCCCCTCCCTCCCTGCAGTCAGTAAACTGGCCATATCCGTTCTGGTCTCTGGGGGGGGTCTTGTCCTGCCCTCTTGCACTCCTGCGTCCAGCTGCCCTCTGTCCTGTGTGTCTGGTCTCTCTCGCTCTCTCCCCCTGGGGACGAATGAGTGGGGGGTGTTTCGATTTATAAATGACCACACTGGTCTATGTTAGAGAAGGCGATTGGAGGAGCGCACAGCTTTCGGGTGGTCTTTCATCCTTCGGGGGGTTGTTGTGTGCTGGGACGGCCACTGGGGATTGCTCTGCGTACTGCACAGGTTTGCTCCTGAGAGGGGTGAGAACCATGCTTGGAGCTGCAGGCAGGGGGTGAGTGAAGGCGAGCCAAGGGAAGGGAGAGGCAGTGACTATCCTGCATAGAGAGCCAGGAAGCGGGGCTGGATAGGGTTGAGAAGGTGAACGTCTTTTTCCTGTTGGCAGAGCTGCTCGGATCAAAGAGGAAGCAGAAGCTACTGTCCATCCATCAGGCCCTGATGAGCGACCCCGTGGCCGTGGAGACCCTGAGGGGGGCAGCAGTGAGTGAGGGGGGGCTGCTCACCGATGAGATCCGCAGGAAGGTCTGGCCAAAGCTGCTCAGCGTCAATGTCTATAAACTGCCTCCCAGGCCAGGTAGGTGGGCTCAACTCCCACAACCTGTCTCCCACACTAAGTTCAGGCCTCAGGGCCTTGCTGTCGGGCTGTCCAGTGCCTTAACAGGCTGCTGGTCACCAGTGGGGTATTCTGATTGGCAGTGGGCTGCTTGGGTCTCTTTATGTGGTTGGTTATGTGCAGGGAGACTATAGGCTAATGGTTAGAGCAGGGGAGTGCAGAACCATGGAGCCCAAATTCTCTCCCCAGCTCTACCGGAGATAGTGTAGCTTTCTGAAGGTTCGTTTGTGCGTCGGTAACATTTGTCTCGCTCAGATCCAGGCAGAGCAGTGCAAGCTGGGGCTTGTGGTTCCTGTGGGGGGCACTTTACAATAGACACTGGAGATGGGGGGTGGCGTGCAGTGAAGTTGTTTCAACATGGATGGCTCCCAGGCCTCTGGAGTGACCCGCTTGGATCATGGCGGTGGTGGCTTTGCATGCTGAGAGCAGCTGGAGAGGTCTGGGCAAGAGGCAGGTACAGGGTTAATGCAGGCCTGAGCAGGGAGCTGATTCTCTGGCCCCATAGAGCTGGCATGGGCTAGCCAGGTGCCAGGAATATTGAGGTGTGACCTGACCGATCCTCGCCCCACAGTGAGAGGATGCACACACACCCCATTCTGCAGACCCGGAGCCAGCCAAGTGATGGACTAGTGCCAGGGGAGCATGGGAGCAGCCAGGCACTAAAGACCCAGGCCAATGAAGGGACTTTCCCAAGCCCATGTCAGAGCTGAGGTTAACATCAGCCCTGTTAGCTCCTGCCGTGTGCTCTAACCACTAGCTGGCACCACTCCTCATCTTCTTGACATACCCTGGTGTGACGGAGACCCCAGACAAGCCTCTTGGATCCCCTCTGTCCACAGCCAGTCAGGACTCTGCTACCGTGGAGTCTCCTCCCGTCCAGCACCCCGGGTCTCCACGCTCCGTGCAGCCAGCTCCCAACTCCAGGCTCAGAGGGTACGATCCTTGCTCTGGTCTCCCTTGGAGGGGGTTTCCTCCCTCCACGAGGGTCCCAGCCGTCCCAATCAGCAGCGACTCTCAGCCAGTGTGGCAATCAGAGGGTTTATTAGCAAACCAGTTCATACAGCAGCAAGGACAGTTGGTATCAGCATCCTCAGAACACCCACAAGTGAAACCCCCAGGGGATTAGGGCTACACCCCAGGGCAGGGTCCTGTCTCTTGGACCCCCCCATTTCCCTCCTACCCTCCTTCCCCCTTGGTCCTTTGTTCCCCTCCTCGCTCTGCCCACCTCTCCGCCCCCTGGTCCAACCAGCTGAATCCGGTGTGACCAGCGGGGGGTCCCAGGTACAGGCTCCCTAAACACGACCCCCACACCCCCTAGTGGTTCTACCTCACATCACCCACCTGTGTTCCATCACCCGAATAGAAAAGAAAGAGGGTCAACACCCGTGTCTTCCCTGACTAACCTAGCAGAGGGTTCCCACTTCTCCACACCTGGGCATGGGGATCGGCAGAGCATTTCCTGCCACTGGGGTGCTGGAGCTGCTGCTGGTCCCTGCTTGCCAGCCTGCTGCATGGGCCATTGGAAAGCTGGATGGGGGTGCCATTTCGCTGGACAGCACTGGGCTTGGGCTGTGTGGGTGACTGAATGCACGCCAAACCCTATGATCCTGGTCTAGAGGGCAAGGGTTCAGATGGACTCCCTGGGCTCTATCTCCCTGATGTGAAGCTGATGGAGTCCTTCCAGTCCAGAAGGGCTCCCAGGACAGGGAGGGTCTCAGTTCCCAGGGTTGGGAGGGCCAGAATTGGTGACCATGCTGCAGACCACTCCCGGCAGCTCCTCGAGAGAGAGAGAGACGGAGAGGTGTGTGGGACTGTGGAATCTCCTCCCAACCCTCCGGTCTCTCTCCGCAGGCCGGACTGTCCGCCAGAACCACAAGGACTACAATCAAGTGCAGCTGGATGTGAGCCGCTCCGTGCGCCGCTTCCCTCAAGGTGAGATGTGCCAGGCATGCCCATGGGCAGCAAGGTTCCCTCTGGCTCGTTGTGGCTGGATTTGGTTGCTGTGGCTGGGGAGTGCCATGCTGGGGGCTGGGGTTGAGCATTGGTTAGTCCCAGGTGGCAACGGCCTGAGGGCCCCACCTCCCTCTCAGGGGGGCATTGAGGGAGGGCTGCTGGTGTGTACGGCCAGAGTTGCTGCAGGGCAAGAGGATTTGAGGGGAGAAAGCGTGTCTTCCCCCTCCCCAGATTTCACCTATGAAAGAGGACTCCCCAGACATCCCACTGCTGGAATGGAGACCCAAGGCCTTCTCCTGCCCAGGGGTGTGCGAGATGGGGCTGGGGAGCTGTGTACAGGGGATCAGGTGATGGGAAAAGCAGGCAGAGGCATTCCCAGAGGCCATGCCCTTATTCCTGGGCTGGGTAGTTGTTTGCTGCTCAGTGATGAGGGAAGGGTTAAGTGCCCCCACCCCACTCCACAGCCAAGTCATGAGAGGTCCTGCTTCTCTGCTGGCCCACTGCAAGGCTTGGCAAGGGCCCAGGGTTTCCACCAGGCCTCTAGCTTGGCCCTGTGCATCTGCATGCAGGGCTAGACGCAGCTCCATTGAGCTCCATGGCACATCCCCTGCTCCCTGCCGTACCAGGCAGACCCCACACCTCGCCTGGGTCCAGAGCAGCAGGGTCTCTCTGGTAACTGTGTTTTCTTTCTGTCCTGCCTGTTCCTTGCTCTGTCGCTCAGAGCCGGTGCCGGAGGGGTGCTGCCTGCCTTGGAAGGTACCTGTGCCCCTCGCTGGATCTTGCACTCCCTCTCCATAGTCCTGCCTTAGAACTTCCGCTGACCTAGCCCCCACCCAGCATCTCTGGCTGTAGCAGCCATCTCCCCACACCTCCACCCAGAAATTCCTTCCCTTCCTTCCCCTGCTGTCTCAGGAGTGGGGGGGGGGGACCTGGCTAGTTAGGTCCAGGTATTGGGTAGGGTCAGGGGGCACCAGTCTTAGCCCAGTTTCATGGAGCCAAGCATAGGGGTGCTGGGCTGAAGAACAGTTTGGTGAGGAAGCTGTATGTGCAAGTCTGGCTGGAAGGGCAAAGGGTCCCTGTTCTTTGCAGACAAATTCCCAACACGAAACACAGGAATCATGTTCCGTCCCCACGTGCAACCTGCTCTGGGCATTGCTGGCCGCTCCACTCCTCTTCTCTGTAAACAAGGGCTTGGACGAGGGACTGGATGGCTCAACAGACTGGGGAGAAGGATACGGGAAGCCCCAACTTCTTGGGCATTGGTTCCAGCCCCTCTCATGGAGGCAAGGCAGGGTACAAGGGCCCAAGGAGCAGTTTTCTCGGTCACAGGGACCTGGCTGGGACGATCTTCCAGAGGGGATTAGAGGGGTCTGTGGTCTGAGTAGCCTCAGGGGCGTCTTTTCTGAGGACCTTCTCTCCGTAGCCCTTCCTGAGCAGAGCCCACAGAGCCAGGGCGGGAGGAGCTGGAAGCTCAGTGGGGTGGCTCTGGGTGATGAGAGGTGCTGGAGGCTCTCATCCTCTGTCTCTGCACAGGCATGCGGGCCGAGCAGCGCCAGGTCCTGCAAGAGCAGCTTATCGACCTTGTGCTGCAGGTCCTGAAGGCTCACCCTGAACTGCACTACTACCAGGGCTACCACGACATCGCCGTCACGCTCCTGCTGGTGGTGGGAGAACGCATGGGTGGCGCATTGCTGGAGAAGCTCTCTGTCCACCATCTCAGGTACCTGGCCAGCCTGTGCCTTGGGTGGGAATCCACTGCTGCCATAAGGGAGTGTACCAGCCTGGCTCCCCTGGATGCCACCCTGGGGGCACTGCATTGTGGAGCACCAGCCACTGGGCATGGTTTCTGGCACAGGAGAGACCTGGACTGGAACCCATCTAGTGTTTTTTCTGGAGCCAGCAGTGCCCGTCCAGACTGGCCTCCAAGTGGAAGGGGCTTGCCATATAGGTAGCTCAGTGCGGGGAGAGCTGCATGTCTTCTGGCCCTTGGAGCACAATCAGTCCAGGGCTGTGGCACTCCCTGGGTACATAGTGTTGTGGGGCCCTTTGCCATCACCTGCCCTTAGCTTGAGGAAATCTTATCATTGCCAGCTGCAGTTCAGCAGCCTGAAACTGCACGCCTCTGGCAGCACCAGTCACTCCTGCCAGGCCTTTGCAGACTCCACTCTTTGTGCAGGTAGACTGGGGCAGAGCTAACCACTGAGTCCTCTGGGTGTCCTGGATAGCCTGGCCCTGACCCGCTGGGCATTCCCAGAATTACCAGGCTGGCTGGTACGATTTTGCTCAGGGCCAGCACCTAGAGATAGTTCTGGCAAAAATAGGAAGCGTATTGTCAAAGGCAGAGAGTCAGGTGATGACAGACAGGAAGGATATTGGAAACAAATGGTTGTTATGGTTTTGTTGTACACGGACACCTTCTAAAGACGAAGACTTTGCAAGTGCTTTGGAGGATAGGATCACAATTCAAAATGTTTTGGACAAACTGGTGAAATGGTCTGAGGTAAACAGAATGAAATTCGATAAAGACAAGTGTAAAGTACTCCACTTAGGAAACAACAATCCATTGCACACAAACAAAATGGGCAGTGACTGCCTAGGAAGGAGTACTGGGGAAAGGGATGTGGGGGTCATAGTGGACCACAAGCTAAATATGAGTCAACAGCATAATGCTGTTGTAAGAAAAGCAAATACCATTGTGGGATATATTAACAGAAACATTGTAAGTAAGACACAAGAAGTTTCACAGGGGAAGCCGTGTTAGTCTAGTCCAGCAAAAGAGGCAAGGAGTCCTGTGGCACTTGAAGACAGATTTATTTATCACATGAGCTTTCATGGGAGAAAATCCCACTTCGTCAGATGCTTTGCAGAGGGATTTTCTCCCATGAAAGCTCATGTGATAAATAAACCTGTTAGTCTTTAAGTGCCACAAGACATGAGAAGTAATTCTTCCTCTCTACTCCATGCTGATTAGGGTTCAGTTGGAGTATTGTGTCCAGTTCTGGGCACCTCATTTCAGGAAAGATGTGGACACATTGGAGAAAGTCATGATTGCAGGGGACTGGGCTAGATGACCTCTCATGGTCCCTTCCAGTTTCTATGATTCAGTGTGATGACAGAGCAGTTACCTCATGAGGATGTTGACATGATCTATGATAAGTGGAAATGAAATTCACACAGCTGCCTCCAAACCAGGTCTGGTGCTCAGTTACAAGTGAATACTCACTCGTGCCTGAGATAGCCCTGACAGTTCTGCTATTTCCCATTACCTATGAATGCAAGAGTTGATTCTCCAGCTTTCTCACAATAATGACAAAATCTGGAAACCAGCTAGATGTGGAGGATGAGTTCAGATGTGCTCTTTCTAAAACAACACCAAGACTAAACTTGTGGGATGTATGAACAGGAGTATTGTAAGACAGGAGAAGTAATTCTTCCACTCTACCCCACCTTGATTAGGCCTCAGCTGAAGTATTGTGTCCAGTTCTGGGCACATCATTTCAGGAAAGATGTGGACAAATTGAAGAAAGTCCAGAGAGGAGCAACACAAATGGTTAAAGGTCTGGAACACTTGACTTATGAGGGAAGACTGAAGGAGCTGGGTTTGTTTAGTCTGGAAAAGAGGAGACTGAGAGGGGACATGATAACAGTTTTCAAGTATCTAAAAGGTTGTGATGAGGAGGAGGGAGAAAAATTGGTCTCCTTAACTGCTGATGATAAGACAAGAAGAAATGGGCTTAAATTACAGCAAGGGAGGTTTAGGTTGGACATTAGGAAAAAATTCTTAACTCTCAGCCTGATTAACCACTGGAATAAGTTGCTTAGACAGGTTGTGGAATCTCCATCATTACAAATTTTTAAGAGCAGGTCAGACAAGCTTCTGTCAGGGATGGTTTAAGAGGGTCCTTGGCCCTGCCATGAGTGCAGGGGACTGGCTTCAATGACTCCTCATGTTCCATTCCCGTTTCTATGATTCTATGACTACCTTTAGCCATGAGGTTACCCACCTGCCTAAAGAAGTTCGTTTCACCCAAAGTTCTCTCTAGCATTTTCAGCCAAGCCCATCGTAGACCCCCTCTTTCATGAAGGAAACTCGCTATTCATTTACTCCCTAGCTGAATACCAGAGTGTCATCTTTGTCCCCCACAGGCATTGGAGGAGGAAGCTTTGATAGGTGCCACTTGCTTCCTCTTGTTGTTGTTCTTTCCCTGAAGTTTTCACATTGTTCATTAGCAGTTGGCTCAGATCTATGAGAGAAGACCCACTGTGAAGGTGACAACACTTAAAGCCTTGCAAATAGTGTAATGGCTTGCACCTCTACTTAATATGCAGAAGGTTGTGGGTTCAGGCCCTGGGGGGTTGGACTTGATGATCTCACAAGGTCCCTTCCAACCCTATGATTCTATTCTGTTCTATTCTAACATGTGTAAACAGACAGCTGAATAACCATTTCTGGTCTTACAGAAAACCAGGTTTTCCCTTTGCCAGTGACCTGTCCCTAGACATAACCCTTTCAGAACATAATGGTCAGGTTGTATATAGAGCTCCTCACACAGCATCTGTGCATGTGTTTCACAGTGACATTGATGACCAGTCCTACCTTTGTGACCTTTGGCAAATGGTCCCCAGTTCTTGGCAAACAGTTCTTTCTCAGACTTGACAAAATCAATGCACCAAACACAGGTCTTGCAGCGTATTTATCCATATGGGCTAATGTGCAAGGACCTACAGCAAGCTTGATCACTGTGAAGTGTATGTCTGGGTGATACTTAGGGAATCGTGACTAGACTGACTGTGCTTTCAGGGCTCGATATGAAGGCCTCAGTGATGTGCCACATGAGCAGGAGGGAGTTGTCGCCCCTCTCAGGTTAGCTCCCGACATTCTGCAGTCTCAGTTGTCAGCCTTACCCCATCCCAGAGCTATTCAGTGGCAACCATCAGTGACAACTGCAAACAATCAAAACCCCATGGAGGTGAAAAGGAACATAACAGCAGACAAGGGATGCCCTGTGTGAATAGAGACAGGATGTGTCGCTATAACCCAGAGCAGGGGGGGAGGCCCCCTGGATCCATTCACTGAGGCACTGTTTTGTGGAGCAGGGGTATTTTTGTGAATGTTTGAAGCCAGCCAGCCCTGCAACAGACTGATCTTTGGGGGGCGGGGGCCTGCTGTCTGGGTAGGAAAGATAACTGCTGAGAAGTGGGGACCCAGGTTCATATTTTGTGGGTCTGTTTTTGCCATCACTGTTTGTTTCCCTTGCTCTCTTGTTCTCTGCTCTTTGCGATAGTGAAACCAAGGGAGCACCCCTGAGGCACTGCCTGCTATGCTGAAGCAGGGAGCTGAGGTAAAACTAGTGAAGTGGGGCAAGCTGCTCCCTGG
>ML682003.1:5763616-5776441 GCA_007922195.1 Podocnemis expansa | reverse complement strand
GGGGCACCCTCCTCTAAATTCTCCCCCTTCTCAGGGACTTCATGGACCCCACGATGGACAGCACCAAGCACATCCTGAACTATCTGATGCCCATCCTGCAGCGGGAGAGCCCCCGCCTCCATGACTTCATGCTGAGGTACCGTCACAGCAGATGTGTGCTGTCAACTCTGCTGCCTCCCAGGCCGAGGAGCCACCTGTCAGCCCCCCGCTACTCCTGGGCCCAGGCTTGAAATAGTCAGGGGTGGGGGGCTGTGGATCAGAATGGTGCAAGGGCAACAGTGGGGGGAACAAGGAGGAGGGCAGTGCCACAGCAGGACCCTCTCTCCTGTGTCTGCAGAGCGGAAGTGGGCACCATCTTTGCCCTGAGTTGGCTCATCACCTGGTACGGCCATGTCCTCACAAATTTCCAGCACATCCTGCGCCTCTATGACTTCTTCCTGGCCTCACACCCGCTCATGCCTGTCTACTTTGCTGCAGTGGTATGTCCCAATCAGGAGCATGTCCAGCTCCTGGGGGAATAGGGGGTGCCCTCAGCCCTGCCCCACAGAGCAAGGGGACAGGAGGCGGGTGGGAATCCTGCTTGCACTCTGCTTCTACAAAGGGCCAGACTGCCTCCAAAGGGCCCCTTCTTACTGTCCAGTCTGAGCCGTGTTTATGGCCGGCCAGAGCGGCATTCCCAGAGCAGGTCTGTCACCTGCTAGATCTCCCCAGCTCCTAACTGGCTGGGAAACCTCAAAGCTGTTTCAGAGTGGTAGCTGGGGTGCTACGTCCTGGCCGCTGATGCTCCCTGACAATCCTCTGACTTTTAGTCAGTCAAGCTGCTTAGCCTGGAGCCCCAACCCACTCCCATGGTGGAGGCCTGTGTTCCACGTCTCCAGCTCCCCTGCAGCTTTGCTTGGTTACATGCTGTCCTTCACTTTCTGTCTAACTGGTGCACTGACACCACGCTATTAAACAGCTACTGCCCCACCCCCCAGAGGTGGCTGTTCTATCGGTGTGAAGCAGAGGCGGGTGTGGTGTAAAACCTCAGCCCATGTGATGGGGCGTGGCAGGAAGACACAGGGAGAGCCCTTGTTTGGCTGGGGTATGGGGTCATTGCCCTCTGGGAGTCTGCAAAGGGGCCAAGTGACAACACCACCTCTCCCTTCAGATTGTCCTGCACCGGGAGGAGGAGGTGCTGGCATGTGACTGTGACATGCCCAGCGTCCACCAGCTTCTGTCCCAGATCCCCCAGAATCTTCCTTATGAGAGCCTCATCTCTCAGGCCCTCCAGCTCTTCCAGCACCACCCACATGCTGACTTGGCCAAGCAGGCAGCCCTGCAGCACCACAAGAGGTGAGCAAGGACAGGGCTGGGGGTGGAATTGCCTCTTGAGGTGTGCCTGGCCCCCAGCGTCTCCCAGCCTGTTCCTAAGCCCTGGGTGTCTGGTTAAACTTGTCACTCTTCTCCCCCTGGCCATGGGGGTTATATCCCCCCCCACCAGCACTGAAAGGGGGCGAGGCCACAAACTTGTCAGTTTTCCCTTGGAGCAGCAAGGAAACAGGAAAGCCTGGCGGAGCTCTCTGGGATGCTGGCAGCTGCAGCTGGCAGAGATTGGGGTGGACCTGGCACCCCCCTTAGTGCATGGGGTCTCTGGAAGGCCAGTGGGGAGCTCCTGTGAGTCTGCTGTCTCTCACGTCCACCTGTTCCCAGCAGCCTGGGGCTGAGAGACGCCCAGGCCAGCAGTACAGGCCTTTGTCTGTGGAGTTAATGGAGCCGCAGCATGGGAGTAGATGCTAGTGATCTACAGATGACAACAGAACCATGGGCATGAGAGCGAGTCTTGTTTCCTCTTGCCCAGGGCAATGACACAGGCTGGCCAGCTCAGCCCCCCATGGTCTGCACTGCCAAGCAGTTGATGCCCTCCAAGATGCCCTACTGCCTTCTGTGAACATGGCACGGCAGTCGAGGAGGACACCAGGTCTGGGATGCATGGTCCAATCAGCCCAAATGAGAATTGCATGCTGGGATCTGTGGCAGTAAGCTGCCTGTCTGTGTCACCACTGTGCTAACCAGCTGCTTCCTCTTCCTCTTCCTCTTCCTCTTCTAGCATCTCCATCGGCTCCTTCACTGCCTTCCAGTTGGCCACCTCCCACCAGCGCCCAGACACCGTGCTGCGCAGGCAGCAGCAACAGCAGGATGGTACCCATGCCCAGGATGAAGCCAGTGCCCTCCTGCCCACGACCACGCACAGCCCACTGGTGAAAGCGGCTGTGTGGGGGATTTCGGCCACACTGGGGGCAGCAGCTCTGGCTGTCACACACACTGCCCTGGAGTGGGCACCTGAGTTCTTACTGCAGCTCTTCTAGGTCTGCACAAGCCAGTCGAGATCTACAGCCCTGCAGGAAGAGGCTCAGACTACCTTTATTGGACTGTCTCCAGTGCCTGGGTGGCCAAGCTCAGACCATCTGCCTGTGCTCAGCTCAGAGTGGCCAGTAGTCAAAGCACCACCCTCAGCAGCACTGAACTGAGCTGGCCTGAGCCATTCCTGCGGCTGCCTGAGCCGATGGTGGCCCTGCCATGGATAGCCTGCCTGCTGGGCTGGGTGGGACACCCAGTGCAAGAACTGGGGCTCTCCAGGGACAGGTGGCAAGGCGTAAACCTGGCTGTCCCATGGGTGACATCAGGCGTGGAGCCCCTAAAGACTGAGGAGCCTAGAGAGCAGAAGAGCACTAATTTGCCAGCTCTGGACAGTTTTCCTGGGTCTCTTTGCCCCCAGGGCTAGGGGGGTCATGCCCTGCTGGCTCCACAGGGTACTTGGCCAAGCACCCACTGCATGTGTGTTTCTGCACAGGACCCGGGAGGAGAGCCAGGCTGTCCTAGCTGGCAGGCTGGTACAAACAGGTGCCTGTGCCCTCATGTTTCTGGAAGCATCATGAGGCACAAGGCTTGGGAAACGGTCTCCAAGCAGAGTCCCCAGCTGCTTGGTGGGTCAGGCCAGGGGCCGCTGCCAGCTGGGGAGGTGTGTAGGCAGAGGTTACAAGAGTAATGAGGGCAGAGTGTGAGCCGGCTGTGCCAGGGGAGGAAGCCTGCTGCTTTCTGGTGGTCTGCACTGCACCCGGTATCCTCCTGGCATCCCCCTTGTTTTCTCAGTCCTTTCCCACCTCAGACCAGGACAGGACACCGTGCTCCAAGTTCTCAGGACTTAAACTTCATCTCTTCCTCCTCAAATAAGTGCAGCATGTCTGTCCCCCCTCAGACCATCTTAGTGTTTCTGGGGCCCTGGGCAAAAGTCAAGGATGGTGCCCTCCCCATGCCATGCCAGCCTCCCCCCACCAGCTCTCCTCACCTCACCACTGGTCCCCCCCATCTCTTTGGAAAGTATGCTGGCAGGCAGTCAGGCTACTTAAAATGGCCAGCCAGACAGGCAGCTCCTGTCCCAGAACCCAACCTCTGGGCAGATATGCCATCCCCTGGTCTATCCCCCCCAATTGCCCAGCCTGCCTCATACCTAAGACTGCCTGTGCCCCTCACCTGGCTTTCCTGGCAAGTGCCCATTCTGCTGGCCCTTCACCAGGGATAGTTCCTGCCTCCTACCCTCTCTGGGTCCCATCTGAACTGCTTACTGGTTTTAGGTGAGGCTGGGACCGGCTCTCCTTAAAGGACAGACCAGCCACTCTCCTCTGGGCCCTCCTCAGCTTTGTTTTCAGTCCCCTGGCCCCCCTGTCTTCTGTACACACAGCACCGCAGCCACATCAGGGAAGGGGCACTGAGGCTGGGTTCTCAGCATGCTGTGATTGGGAGCTCCTGGGCCAGCACCTTTTCTCTGGCATACGCACAGGGCCCTGCTCATCACGCCCAGAAGGCCTGCTCTGGGATCAAAAAATGGGGAAGGCCTGTAGCGCACTGGGTACGTGTGTAAATAAAGTACTTGAACCTCATGCCCTGTGTGTAATTGCCTGGGGGCAGGTGGAAGTTAGAGCAGGGGAGTAGGACACAAGAGGGCTGGTCCCCCCACCCCTTGCCTCTGTAGCTGGGCAGAGCCAGAGAGAGGCTGGCTTGCAGGGGTGCTTGGATTTGGGGAGTTTCCCAGGATCCAGGGCAGCTGGTGGCAGCTTTGGGTGCCAAGTACCATGACCATCTGCCCCATGGACCTGCCTCCCATGTGCTGACTGCTCCTGGCCAATGGGAAGTTTGCCAAATGGCCACCAGGCCACTATCCCTGTGAGCTTCCTTACGGCGAGAATGGCTGGACTATTAAGGAGGCAGTGGAGGCACTCATCTGTTGCCCTGACATGGTGTCCCAGGAGGTATGCCATCTGCCAGAGGCCTGTATCTGAGAAGTTACAGAGGAATTATCTAGAATCATACTGTTGGAAGGGACCTCATGAGGCCATCTAGTCCACCCCCCTGCTAAAAGCAGGACCACTCCCACTAAATCAGGGGTCTCAAATGCAAATCACCATGAGGGCTGCAAGAGGACTAGAATGTTAGCCTGATGGCTGCACCAATGAAACCTTTTCATACAATGATATTAAAAATATCGATGATAATAATAGTGTTGTTAGGGGCTACGGGAAATAGCTTTCGGGGCTGCATGCAGCCCTTGGGCTGCGTGTTTGAGACCCCTGCCCTAAATCATCCCAGCAAGGGTTTTGTCTAACTAGGTCTTAAAAGTTTCCAAAGGTGGTGATTCCACCACCTCCCTGGGTAACCCATTCCAATGCTTTACCACCATCCCAGTAAGAAAGTTTTTCCTAATATCCAACCTTGATGGCCCCAGCTGCAGCTTGAAACCATTGCTCCTTGTTCTGTCCTCGATTACTACTGAGAACAGCTTGGGTCCCTCCTCCTTGGAGCCCCCCCATTGAGTAGTTGAAAGTTGCTATCAAATCCCCCCCCCCAGTCTTCTCTTCTGCAAACTAAATAAGCCTAGTTCCTTCAGTCTCTCCTTGTAAGTCACGTGCCCCAGCCCCATCATACGTCCCGCTGACTACTACCCCATGCTATTCATCCATGTGGGCACTAATGATCACAGAATCATAGGGTTAGAAGGGACATCATGAGGTCATCTGGTCTAACTCGCTGCCAAAAAAAGCAGGACCGCTCTCACTAAATTATCCCAGCCAGGGCTTTGTCTAGCCAAGCCTTAAATATCTCCAAAGATGGAGATTCCACCACCTCCCTAGGCAGCCCATTCCAATGCTTCACCACTCTTCAGATAAGAAGGTTTTTCCTAATATCCAACCTCAACCCCCCAGCTGCAACTTGAAACCATTGCTGCTTGTTCTGTCCTCTGTTACTACTGAGAACAGCTGAGCTCCCTCCTCCTTGGGGCATCCCTTCAAGTAGCCGAAGGTTGCTATCAAATCCCCCCTCAGTCTTCTCTTCTGCAGACTAAATAAGCCAAGTTCCTTCAGTTTCCTTTTGTAAGTCTTGTGCTCCAACCCCTTGATCATTTTTTGCCCTCCACTGGACTCATTTGTAGTGGGGACCCCAAAATTGGACACAGTATTTCAGTGTCACCAGTGCCGAATAGAGGGGAACGATCACATCTCTCAGGCTGCTGGCAACACTCCTACTGATGCAGCCCAGTATGCCATTGGCCTTTTTGGCAGCAAGAGCACACTGCTGAGTCATATCCAGCTTCCCATCCACCAGGACCCCCAGGTCCTTTTCTACAGTGCTGCTGCTACCTGATCACTCCCCAGCCCACAGCAATGCATGGGGTTTTTCCATCCCAAATGCAGGACTTTGCACTTGTCCTTGTTAAACCTCATAAGATTCCTCTTGGCCCACTGCTCCAATTTGTCTAGGTCTCCCTGAATTCCATCCCTGCCCTCCAGCATGTCTACCACTCCCCCCAGCTTGGTGTCATCTGCAAACTTACTGAGTGTGTAATCAATTCCATCATCCAGATCATTCATGAAAATGTTGAACAGAACCGGCCCAAAGGACCACGCCCTGGGGCACACCACTTGTTATTAGTTGCCAACTAGACATGGAGCCATTGATTGCTGCTTGCTGAGCCCGTTGATCTAGCCAGTTCTCTATCCATCTTACAGTCCACACATCCAACCCAGAATTCCTTAACTTGCGACGAGAATACTGTGGGAAACTGCATCAAAAGCCGCTAAAGTTGAGGTATATCACATCAATGGCTCTTCCTGTATCCATGAAACCAGTCACCTCATTATAGAAGGCAATGAGTTTGGTGAGGCATGATTTACCCTTGGTGACTCCATGCTGACTGTTTCTGATCACTCTATTTCCTCCAAGTATTTCAGGGCAGATTCTTTGAGAACCTGCTTTGTGATTTTTCCAGGGGTTGAGGTGAGGCTGACTGGTCTGTAATTTCCCAGATCCTTCTTTTTCCCTTTCTTGAAGATAGGCACTATATTTGCTTTTTTCCCAGTCCGCTGGCACCTCCCCCATTTGTCACAAGTTTTCAAAGATAATGGCCAGTGGTACTGCTATCTCATCTGCCAGCTCCCTCAGGTGCAGTTCATCCAGCCCCATGGGCTTGTGCACATCCAGCTTTAAATAGCCTCTAACCTGACCTTCCATCACCAAAGGCATCTTTTCTCCTCTCCAATCTGCCATACCCAGCGTAGTGGCCTGGGAACTGGCCCTGCCTGTGAAAACTGAAGTAAAAAAAGCATTGAGCACTTCATCTTTTTCCTCATCCTCCACTACGAGGATACCTGCCTCATTCTGTAAGGGGCCTACGCCATCCTTGATCCTCTTCTTGTTATCAGCATACTTGTAGAACCCCTTCCTGTTATCCTTCAGTTGCCCTTTCGCCTTCTAATTGTATCCCTGCAGTCCCAAGCAATATCTTTGTATGTCTCCTTTGTCATCTGTCCAAGCTTCCACTTTCTGTAAGCTTCCTTTTTATGTTATGTTTATGTTTTATGATATGGTGAGCTGTGACCTTCAGCAGATGAAAAGTGACGCCAGGGCTCTGGTAGTATGGATGAAGGAGAATGGTACACATTGGAGTTCTCTTTGATCCTTCTGATCAAGGGTAGGGGCCTGAGCAGAGACAGATGCATCCTGGAGGTGAATGCCTGGCTGCCAAGATGGTGTTGCCCGGAGGATTTTGGTTTCCTTGAACGTGGGATGCTGTTCGAGGAAGAAGGACTGCTAGGCAAAGATGGAATCCACCTACTGAGGAAGGAGAAAAGCATATTTGGACATAGACTGGCTAACCTAGTGAGGAGGGCTTTAAACTAGGTTTGAAGGGGGAAGGTGACCAAAACCCACAGGTAAGTCAAAACCAGGGAGACCTGGGAGAAGGGTCAGAAATTGTTGGGAGCCTGGGCTGTAAGAAAGGGATAAAAGAGAGACTAATTAGAACTTTGGGGGCAGGGAATCAAATCAGTATCTGTAAGTGTTTAATACTAAAGCAAAGAGTATGGGGAATAAACAGGAACAATGCGAAATGCTAGTAGCTAAACATGACTGCAACATAGTTGGCGTCACAGAAATTTGGTGGGATAATACACATGACTGGAGTATTAACATAGCAGGGTATAGCTCGCTTAGAAAGACTAGGCAGGGAAAAAGAGGAGGTGGTGTAGCCTTGTGTGGAGAAGTGGGAACCCTCTGCTAGATTAGTCAGGGAAGACACGGGTGTTGATCCTCTATCTTTTCTATTCGGGTGATGGGACACAGGTGGGTGATATGAGGTAGAACCACTAGGGGGCAGGGGGGTCGTGTTTAGGGAGCCTGTACCTGGGACACCCCCCCCCCCCCCCCGCTGGTCACACTGGATTCAGCTGGTTGGACCAGGGGGCGGAGAGGTGGGCAGAGCGAGGAGGGGAACAAAGGACCGGGGGGAAGGAGGGAGAGGAAGGGAAATGGGGGTCCAAGAGACAGGACCCTGCCCTGGGTGTAGCCCTAATTCCCTGGGGGTTTCACTTGTGGGCATTCTGAGGATGCTGATACCAACTGTCCTTGCTGCTGTATGAACTGGTTTGCTAATAAACCCTCTGATTGCCACACTGGCTGAGAGTCGCTGCTGATTGGGACGATTGGGACCCTCCTGGGGGAGGAAATCCCCTCCCAGGGAGACCGGACAGAGCAAGGATCTGACCCTCTGAGCCTGGAGTTGGGGGCTGGCTGCACGGAGCGTGGAGACCCGAGGTGCTGGACGGGAGGAGACTCCACCGTGGCAGAGACCTGACTGGCTGTGGACAGAGGGGATCCAGGAGGCTTGTCTGGGGTCTCCATCACACCTTGTATACTAAAAATGTGTATACTCGGGCTGAGGTGGAGATGGAAATAGGAGACAGATGTTCTAAAAGTCTCTGGGTGAAAATAAAAGGAGTTAAAAATAAGGGTGATGTCTTTGGTATGGGGTCTACTACAGACCACCTAGCCAGGAAGAGGAGATGGATGAGGCTTATTTTTCAACAATTAGCAAAATCGTTCTAAGCACAGAACTTGGGGGACTTCAACTAGCCAGTCATCTATTGGGAAAATAACACAGCAAGGCACAAATTATACAGCGATTTCTTGCAATGTATTGGTGACAATGTTTATTTCAAAAGGTGGATAAAGCTACTAGGGGAGAAGCTGTTCTTGATTTGATTTTAACAGAGAAGAACTGACTGAGAATTTGTAAGTGTCGGGTAACTTAGGTGAAAGTGATCATGAGATAGAGTTCATGATTCTAAGGAATGATAGGAGAGAGAATGCCAAAATAAAGACAGTGGATTTCAAGAAGGCAGAGTTTAGCACACTTCGGGAGTTGGTAGGTAAGATCCCATGGCAAGCATATCTAAAAGGAAAAACAATTGACATCTTTTCAAAGAAATGTTAAGGGCAAACTATTCCACCATATAGGAAATATAATCCTGGCTTACCCAGAAGATTTTTCAATCATCTAAAAATAGTCTTACAAAAAGTGGAAACAAGGCCAAATTACAAAGGATGACTATAAACAAATAACACAATTACTTAGAGGAAAAATCAGAAAGGCACAAATGGAAATCAAACAAGCTGAAGGCATAAAGGGTGACAAGAAAACATTTTTCAAATATATTAGAAGCAAGAGGAAGACTAAGGACAGCATAGAATCATTACTCAACAAAGAGGGAAAAACAATAATAGAAAATGTGGAAATGGCAGAGGAACTAAATGATGTGTTTCAGTCTTAACCAGGAAGATTGGTGGCAATTGGGTGCTTGACGTAGCGGAGAGCAGTAAAAAAAGGATAGGATCAGAAGCTAGAACAGGGAGAGAACAAATTAAAAATTACCTAGACAAGTTAGAAGCCTTCAAGTCACTAGGGCCTGATGATATGCACCCTAACATACTAAAGTAGCTGACTCAGGAGATACCTGAGCTATTGGCTATTATCTCAGAAACATCGTGGAAGACTGGAGAGGTCCTAGAGGACTAGAAAAGAGCAAATACATTGCCCATCTATGAAAAGGGAAATAAGGACAACTCAGGGAATTCCAGAGCAGTCAATTAAACTTCGGTACCAGGAAAAATAATGGAGCAAATACTTAAGGAATCCATTAGCTAACATCTAGAAGAATATAAGGTGCTAAGTGATAGTCAGCATGGATTTTGTCAAGACAAATTGTGTCAAACCAACCTGATAGCTTTCTATGATAGGATAACAAATGTTGTGGGTAGAGGGGAAACGGTAGATGTAGTGTATCTAGGTCAGTGGTTCCCAACATTTTGTCTGTCATGGCACACCTTGCTATCTTTAATTTAGTTTGAGGCACACCACCATATTAGTTTCCAAATGAACTCATGAATATTCAAGAGCCAATGAACCAATCCAGAGGTGTTTGAGAAGTTTTTCAAAAAGTTTTATTGCACATCTGCTCAGGCCTGATGGCACACCTGTGTGCCATGGTACACTGGTTGGGAATCACTGCTCTAGATCAGTGATTCCCAACCTTTTCTCTGCCATGGCACACCTTGATACTTCTAATTATTTTGAGGCACATCAACATACAGTCTCCAAATATAGTCATGAACCAATCCAGAACTCTGAGTAATTTTTCAAAATTTTTCAATTTCAGCAGCTTCTCTTTAGAGCCTTGATTTAGTATTCATTTGTTTGAGCACAGCAATTAACAAATCATCAATGGAGTGATCAGGAAGACTGAAGATTGAACCGCTGCCCACTGCTTTTAATTTGTTGTGATTTCTAATAGTTTTGTGCCCCCCCCCCTTTTTTTTTTCAGAGAGACTGTCCTGTTTGTCCAATGTATAAGGCAGAGGGGCATGTCTTGCACAGGACAGCATAAATCCCATTGGTGGAAGAGCAGGTGAATGAGACTGTGATGGCGTAGCTGGTTTGATTAGGTCCTGTAATAGTGTCTTTTGTGCAGATACATGGGCAAAGTTGGCAGCATGATTTGTTGCATGGATATGTGTTTGCTTTAATGACTCTGTTATTAGCTCTGTAGTTGCTGGTAAGTATCTCTTTAAGGTTGGGGGGGCTGCCTGGAAGCGAGGAAAGGTCTGTCTTCAATGGCTTGAGAGAGTGAGGAATTACCTTATAGAATAGACTGTAGATCCCTGAGGATGTGCTGTAGTGGTCTAATTTGGGGATTGTAGGTGATGACTAGAGGTGTTCTGTTGGTTTCTTTCTTGGGCATCTCCTGCAGTAGTTGACTGCGGGGTACCCGCCTGGCTCTGTCAATCTGTTTCTTCACTTCCGCAGCTGAGTACTGTAGTTTTGAGAATGCTTGATAGAGATCCTGAAGGTGTCTGTCTCTATCTGAGGGATCAGAGCAAATTTGGTTATATCTTAGGGCTTGGCTGTAGACAATGGATTGTGTGATGTTTTTTGGATGGAAGCTCAAGGGATGTAGGTAACTATACCAATCAGTAGGTTTTCGGTATAGGGTGGTGCTTATGTGTCCATCCCTAATTTGTCCTGTAGTGTCCAGAAAGTGGATCTCCTGTGTGGAGTGTTCCAGGCTAAGTTTAATAGTGGAGTGGAAAGAGTTGAAATCTCTGTGAAAATCTTCAGGGGCATCCCTCCCATGGGGCCAGATGATGAAGATGACACCAATGCAGTGTAAATAGAGGAGAGATGCTTTAGGATGAGACTTGAGGAAACGTTCTAAGTCAGCCATAAAAATGTTGGCATATTGTGGGGCCATGCAGGTACCCATAGCTGAGCCACTGATTTAGAAGTATAAATTATCGTCAAATCTGAAATGGTTGAGGGTAAGTAAAAAGTCAAAAAGTTCAGCCATGAGGTGTGCAGTGGGGTAGTTTTTCTAATAGCCTGTAATCCATCCTTATGTGGGATGTTGGTGTAAAGAGCTTCTTCGTCCACAGTGGCCAGGATGGTGTTTTCTGGAAGCTCACCAATGGATTGGATTTTCCTCAGGAAGTCCGTGGTGTCTTGAAGATAGCTGGGGATGTTGATAACGTGGGGTCTGAGGAGGGAGTCCACACAGCCAGATAGGCTGGCAGTAAGGGTGCCAATGCCTGAGATGATGGGGTGTCCAGGCTTTCCTTTTTTATGGATTTTAGGTAGTAGATAGAATATCCCAGGTCAGGGTTCTGGTGGTGTGTCTGTCTTGATTTGTTCCTGTGCTGTCTTGGGGAGTTTCTCGAGTAGCCGGTGTAGTTCCTTTTGGTATTCCTCAGTGGCATCAGAGAGAAAAGGGGTTTGTGGAATGTTGTGTTGGAGATTTGTTCATAAGCCTCTTGATCATAATCTGATTTATTCATGATGACAACAGCACCTCCCTTGTCAGCCTCCTTAATAATGATGTCAGAGTTGTTTCTAAGGCATTGTGTTCTGCAAAGCTGAGGCTATGGTGTAATGGATGTTGTTTGTCCACGATTTCAGCTTTTGCGTGGTGATGGAAACAATCAATGTAGAAGTCTAGTCTGTTGCGCCGACCATCAGGAGGGTCCATTGTGATGAAGTAAGAAACCTCTTGGCTACTGTGGGATGCCAGAGGCAATAACCCAAGTGTTCTTTCTGTTCCTGTACTTTGGTAGTGGGAGATGGGTATTCTGGTGATGGGACATGGTGGTGTGATAACTATGGGAACCACTGGGAGGGGAAGGGGCTTTAGACAAACCTTACCTGGACCTCCTGTGGGTGATGCAGGCTGTGGCCGGTTTAGACTGGGGGCAGGGCAGCTGGCTGGGAGAACAAAGGGCTGGGAGAAGAGGAGAGGGTAGAAGGAAGATGGGGTCTGAGAAGCAGGATCTCCGAGGCTCTTCCTGGGGGTTTACTGCTAGACCTCCTGGTTGATCTGAAAGCCAGCTGTCCTAGCTGCTGTGCAAAATAGACTGCTAATAAACCCTCTGATTTTTACACTGGCTGAGTGTCACTGCTGATTGGGATGGCTGGGACCAATGTTCCCTGTACGCTGTGCGCATGCACGTGCTCGCAGCAACAATTACTCTCCAGTGCACAAATCACTGCCGGCAATGCACAGCCCAGCCATGGACCTTAGTGAGCCGGCAGATGCAGCCTTCCGGCTGGCAGGAGGCTATATTGGTTTGAAATTTCCCTCCCTGATGATGGTCAGGGCAGCAGCAGCCTGTGGCCAGGGAGCAGCTCCGGCAGCCAGGTAAGCAGGAAGGGGGGATTTTAGCGGGGTCGGAGTGAGGATTGGGGGAAGTGTGGTGGTGGGGTTGGCTGGGAAGGCGCCCAGGACTCGGGGAAGTGGGTGGAGAAGGAGCCCAACCGCGGGTTGGCTGGAGAAACCGGCACATGGGCAGAGAAGGCTCTTGGCCAGGGTTGCTTAACTACCCCTGCTGCAGGGGTTAGAGTGTAGTTTGCTGGCCCCGGAGCCCTCCAGCACAGGTGCCCTCCCACAGGGGTGGGCCACCCAATAA
>ML682003.1:5747450-5763606 GCA_007922195.1 Podocnemis expansa | reverse complement strand
ACACACAGCCACCCCAGACAGCTAGACAGACAGACACACACAGACAGAGGCACCCCCAGACACACACACACACACACAGAAAAAGAAAGGGAACTACTTGCTCCAGTAAATGGCAGCTTGAATTTCCAACCTCTGCTAAACTGGTCATATGGGCAGGAAAATTAATAACTATGTACGGTAAAAACAGGGATATCAATAAGTTGTCTGTTGATGAAAGGCTCTACAATTTCAAGAAGGGTTAAATCTTAGGATCAGGCTGAATTCTTAATTAAGAAGTATGTTTAACTGAGGATTACTGTCTGGTTCTGACTAAACCGTATGCCAGTTTTTATTTGGCTAATGTTTGACATTGTTCAGGGGTCTCAAACTCAAATCATCATGATGGCTCCATGAGGACTCGTACAGGGCTGCATGAGGACTAGTATACTGACCTGAGGGCTGCACCACTGAAACCTTTTCATACATCAATATTGCAAATACTAGTAACAATGGTGTCAGTGCAGGCCACAGGAAATAGCCGTAGGGGCCGAGTGTTTGAGACCCTTGAGTAGCGTGACAAGAACCCAAACACTAAATCTGCCTCTCAGGCTTCCAGTGAATTTGGGGAGTAGAAGAGAAAGATATTTCTTATCTAATTCTATTTTCTTGCTTTTTGTTTATATACACAGTCAGTGTTCCCTCAAAGCTGATGAAGCAGCCAGGGGCGTCGCTGGTGCTGGGCACCCTGAGGCACGTGCCCCGAGTCCCAATGCCATTGCCCCGGATCTCCAGCCCAATCGGGCCGGGGATCCGGGGCTGGGCCAGCCACCGGTGGCCCCATCTCGGCGGGGGATCTGGGGCCCAGCTGGCCACCCGGCAGGCCCCACCCCCTGGCCAGGGATAGGGCCAAGTGGGGCCGTGCCTCCACGGGCGGCTAGGCCGCGGCCGGGCCGGGCCAGGCCAGAAGGGACCACAGGAGGCCAGGCCCCATGCCACCGTGGCTGTGGGTGGCTGGGCCCCCGGATCTCCGGTTGGGGACGGGGCCACTGCAGCCATGGGCGGCCAGGCCCTGGATCCCCAGCTGGGGATCCAGGGCTTAGCTGGGTGTGGGCGGCTGCGGGCAGCCGCCCGCGGCCCCGTCCCCTGTCAGAGATCGGGGGCCTGGCTGCCCGCTGCCATGGCCGCGGTGGCGTGGGCACAGGCCTGGCCTCCAGCGGCTGCTTCTGGCCTGGCCGTGTTGCGGCCTAGCCACCCGCGGCAGCATGGGCCCACCTGGTCCTATCCCTGGCCAGGGGGCGGGGCCTGCCAGCTGGGGGGCGGGGCCTGGGCCCTTGCCCCTGGGTCCCTCCCTGCCCCAGCGACGCTCCTGGATGCAGCTGAACAAGTTGTTAGATGCACTGGAGGTGCTGGAAGGCAGCAGGGAAGGGGTCCAATGGGGGTCGGGGAATGTCACGGAGACCCCAGAAAAGCCTCTTGGATCCCCTCTGTTCACAGCCCACCAGGGATTCTGCTACGGTGGAGCTTTCTCCCATTCACCAGGGTCTCCACGCTACCTGTAGCCAGCTTCCCAAATCCAGGCCCAGAGGGTCCGATCCTTGCTCTGTCTGGTCTCCCTTGGCGGGGTTTCCTCCCCCTACGAGGGTCCCAGCCGTCCCAATCAGCAGTGACACTCAGCCAGTGTAGCAGTCAGAGGGTTTATTAGCAATCCACTTTGCACAGCAGCTAGGACAGTTGGCTCTCAGATCACCTGGGAGGGCAGACAGTAAACCCCCAGGACAAGCCCCGGAGGTCCTGCCCCTCCGACCTCCATCTTCCTTCCACCCCTCTCTCCCCTTTGTTCCCCTCTCTATCCAGCTGCCCTGCCCCTGGTCTAAACTGGCCATAACCTGTCACCCCCAGGGGGTCCAGGTACGGTCGCACTAAAGCCTCTTCCCCCCTAGTGGTGCCTATAGTTATCACACCCCTGTGTCCCATCACCAGAATACCATCACCCAAGAACAGGAACGAAAAAGAAGAACCACAGTAACCCAAGAGGTTTTCTTACTTCATCACACCTCTCCCCCCTCGGAGACTGAACTGAGCGGGGTCACCTCCGCCGGTGACCTGGGGAAGTTCTGACCCCCACCTTCGTGATAAGGCATCTGCTACTGCATTCGCACTTCCCTTGACATGTATCACCTCCATATCACAGCCCTGAAGAATTAAGCCCCCACCTCCTGAGCTTGCCGTTAGTACCCTTTTAGCAAGCCCTCCCAGCTTGAATAAAATCTCATCCAGCCGGGGCATGGGGTATGCGTCAGACACTGTGACGGAGTTCAGCTTGCCATAGTCTACACAGAACCGGATCGAGCCATCTTTCTTGGGTACCAGCCCTATCGGAGAAGCCCATGGGCTGGTAGATGGTTGTATAACCACCAAGGCCATCGTGTCCTGGATCTCCCTCTCTACATCCCGGGCTACCTTCCCAGTGACTCTAACTGGGGAGCACTTTATGGGATTGGTCGTTCCGGTCTCTATGTGGTGCACCACTAAGTTGGTAAGCCCAGGCCGGCTAGAAAACAGTGGTCGGTAGGACTCCAGCCCTGCGCTAATCTCTTCCCTCTGGGCCACAGTTACCTGGTCAGATAAGGGAATTGAGTCCAGGGAGGATCCATTCTCCACCCGGCTACCAGACCTCAACAGGGGATCTCCCCCCAGACCCTCCCATTGTCCGCATACAGTCAGTCCCAGCCCTTCTCTGTCAAAGTAATGTTTCATCATAGTACCAGTGTACACTTTTTGTTTGTGTGACCAGTGGGACAGTTCTACCACATAGTTCACGTCGCTCAGTTGTTTGGTGACCTTGACGGGTCCCTCCCAGGCAGCCTGGAGCTTATTCCTTCGCACTGGGATAAAAACCCTCACCTGATCCCCAACCCCATATGATCTGGCCGGGGCACTGCAATCATCCTCAACTTTCTGCTGTCTTTGGACCTGCATTAAGTTCTCCCTAACCAGGTCCATAAGCCCCATGAGTTTCTCCTGGAAAATCAGGATGTATTCTACTACTGATTCCCCATTGGGGGAAGCCTTCCCCTCCCACTCAGCTCTTACTAAGTCCAAAGGGCCTCTCACTCTTCTCTCATATAACAGCTCAAATGGAGAGAAACCCGTGGACTCTTGGGACACATCCCAGTATGCAGACAACAGGGGTTGTAGATATTTGTCCCAGTCCTGTGAGTATTGGGCCATAAAGACCTTTAGCATCCTTTCCAGAGTCTCACTGAATCTTTCCACCAGCCCGTTGGTCTGCAGGTGATAGGCTGACGCCCAGGTGTGTCGGGCCCTGCACTTCTCCCCGAGACACTGCAAGAGGGCTGACATACAGTTAGACCCTTGGTCCGTGAGGACCTCCTGGGGGAACCCCACCCTACTGAAAATGCCCATCAGAGCATCTGCCACCTTGGCAGTTTCGGTGGGAGCCAGAGGTACAGCCCCTGGGTATGGGGTAACCAAGTCTATCCCCCACCCAAATATGATTCTTCCCTGATCGGGTGGCTTTGCTGAGGAACCCTACTATGTCCATCGCCTTCTTCTGGAATGGCTCCTCTATGACCCAGGGGGGTCTCAGCTCGGCCCCACCTTTCTCCCGGGCCTTCCCCACCCTCTGACAAGTGTCCCATGATTGGCAATATCGCTTGACTGCATTGAAAATTCCCGGCCAGTAGAAGTTTTGCAGCAGCCGCTGCTGGGTGCATTTTATCCCCTGGTGTCCTGACGGAGGAACATCATGGGCCAAGGACAACAGTCTTTGGCGGTATCTTTGGGGCACCACCAATTGTCGCCTGACCTGCCACGGCTCCGCCTCTGCCACTGGAGTCCACTCTCGGTACAGGGCCCCTTTCTCCCACAGAAATTTCTCCCTGCGGTCTCTCCCAAGGGACTCCTCAGCCCCAAGGTCCGCGAGCCACCTCAGCTTTGCTAGTGAAGGGTCACCCCACAGATCCTCCTGAAACTTGCCTGTGGGAGAGGATGTTGGAGTCTGTTCCCCAGCCATGTCCAGGGTGGGATCCTCCTCCTTGCACTTTTCTGGCCCCATCAGTCTCGTCCGCCCTTCTGCAAGGTTTCTCATCTTTGTCTCAGGGACACTAGGTGTAAGGAGCCCCTGCAGGCCCTGACTCCTGGTAGTGGCCAATGTTCTCTGGGGTTCACCGGGCCACCCTTCTAGATTTTGTCCCATCAGTACCTCGGCTGGCAAACGATTGTGCACCCCTATCTCCTTGAGGCCCTCTTTGCCTCCCCACTTCAGATGCACTCTTGCTACAGGCACTTGTACAGGTAGCCCGAACACCTCCCTTAGGTTCAGATAAGTATCAGGGACCATCTTGTCGGGTCCCCCCACCTCCAGCCAGGCCAGAGTTGCCTCCGCACCCGTATCCCAGAGCCCTTGGACTTTTCTTCCCTCTACCTCTATAGGGGTGAGGAGCTGCTGACCTCCCTTTGGTGGACCTGAGCTCACTTCATGAATAGAGGATTCTGAGTCTGGAGACTTGTCCGGTACCAGCGAGCCCACCTGGCCACCCACTCCCTCACTGGAAGTGTCAACCCGACTATCTGCTGCTTCTGCCATGGTTAATGCCTCTTCTGGACAGGCTCCAACTCAATGCAGCCGTTGGGCAGTCGGTCTGGCCCTCTTGTCTCTGTGTTTTGGGCACTGCGCTGTCTTGTGGCCTGTCTCACCATATGAGAAGCACCTCCAGTCTCCCTGTTCACCAGGGCCTAGTTGAGTACTTCCTTCGGATGCTCTGTTTTCTGGGGCTCCCTTCTGAGAGTTCTGTTGGAGCCTCCCCCACAGGTCCCCCTTCCAGCCCCCTTCCCCCTTCAGACCTAGCCCATGACCTGACCAGCTGGCCACAAACTCATCAGCCAGCCTGCCGGCACTGCATAGGTCCTTGGGTTTCCAGTCCATCAGCCACCGCCTCAGGTCAGGGAAACAAATGTTATATAACTGCTCCAGGCCCAGCAGTTCCCCCACTTCTTCCCTGGTTGCGTTTCCAGCCAAGCCAGTCCATTTCCAGAGGTACTCCTTTATCACTGTGCTGGTTTCCAGGTAGGTCACCCCTGGCTCTTTCTGCACAGATCGTAGTTTCTCCCGGTACGCCTCAGGGGTCAGCTGAAACTTTGGCAGCAGAGCTTGCTTGAACTGCTCATAATCTCCAGTTTCCGCTCCCTCCATCTGACCGAGTACCTCCATCACTTTTGGACCCAGAAGAGGGGTCAGATACCGCAGCCGGTCTGCGAGATTCACCTGATGCACATTACAGGTTTTCTCAAAGATGATGAGGTAGATATCAATGCCCCCTCCCTCCTCAAAGGGACCCATCAACTTAGTACTTTGGGGTCCAGCAGAAAGGGTCTCTCGGACTCTGCCCTCGCTGTTCCTTGGGGCCCCCTCCTGGCTCCTAAGTCTGGCCAGCTCCAGCTCATGTTGTCTCTCTTTCTCTCTCTCTGCCATCTCCAGCTGTTTCATTTCTAACTCAAATTGGCGTTGTCTTGCTTTATCCTGTAACTCCTGTAGCCTCAGCTCCAGTTCCAGCCGCCTTATTTCTGGAGGGGAACTGAACTGTGAGCGCCCCCTAGGGATTGGGGATTGCTGCTGAGAAGGCCCCGGGCTGCAGCTCCCAGCTCCTCTGGGCACCTCCTCTGGGGCAGGCTGGCGTCGCCTGTGCCCCTCTCTGGCTGGGGTTTGTTGTTGGGGCAGGTCAGGGCTGCTACTGCTGCTACTTCTGAGCTCCCTGGAGGCTCCCACCACTGAGGGGTCTCTTTCTCTGCCCCCATCGCTCTCTTCCAGCTGGGCAATGAGCTGCCCCTTGGTGAGCCTGCTGACTTTTAGTCCTCGAGACTTACTAATGTTCACTAGTTGTTGTTTTAACAACCACTTGTAATCCATGTTGTACTGTTATCACCAGCAGTAAGTGAGACCAACGTCTCTCAGTGAATCCAGCTCTCAGGATCAGGTTTCAGCAAGCACACCTGAGTCCACTTCCCCCATCGTCCAATCAGGTGCAGGGCATTTGCATGTTCACTGCTCTCTCCATCAGTCTCCCAGCGGAAGGATGTTTCCACAGAGTGGGCCTCCGATTGGCTGCCTCCCAACTCAAATCCAAGGCATGGATCCTTCCAGGGACTGACCAGACCACCCTGGAGGAAACCCCTCTCTTGGTCAGGGATGCAGGTCTTTGAACAACACCCCATCTGTCTCTGGGCTGGGCAGCTTCATCAAATGAGCCCCAGGAGCCTGCTGATCCACAAAGCTCCTTGGGTCTGTTCAGACACACACTGTCTTTCTGAAGGGACCAACGTTAACCCTTCCCGCTGCCCCCTCTTGCCAGCACTGCACTGGATAGTCACTCACTGTGGGGTCTCGCTGTAGGGCATCCTGTCGCTGCCACCAAGATGTCACGGAGAACCCAGAAAAGCCTCTTGGATCCCCTCTGTTCACAGCCCACCAGGGATTCTGCTATGGTGGAGCTTTCTCCCATTCACCAGGGTCTCCACGCTACCTGTAGCCAGCTTCCCAAATCCAGGCCCAGAGAGTCTGATCCTTGCTCTGTCTGGTCTCCCTTGGGGGGGGTTCCTCCCCCTACAAGCGTCCCAGCCGTCCCAATCAGCAGTGACACTCAGCCAGTGTAGCAGTCAGAGGGTTTATTAGCAATCCACTTTGCACAGCAGCTAGGACAGTTGGCTCTCAGATCACCTAGGAGGGCAGACAGTAAACCCCCAGGACAAGCCCCGGAGGTCCTGCCTCTCCGACCTCCATCTTCCTTCCATCCCTCTCTCCCCTTTGTTCCCCTCTCTATCCAGCTGCCCTGCCCCTGGTCTAAACCGGCCACAAACTGTCACCCCCAGGGGGTCCAGGTAAGGTCACACTAAAGCCTCTTCCCCCCTAGTGGTACCTATAGTTATCACACCCCTGTGTCCCATCACCAGAATACCATCACCAAAGAACAGGAACAGAAAAGAAGAACCACAGTAACCCAAGAGGTTTTCTTACTTCATCACAGGAGCATTCTGGGGCTCACCATTTAAAAAAAGCAGGCCCCCGAATGCAGCATTCTGGCTTCATTTTCTATTTTTAAGGGCCCCCCAAAAGCTGCGTCTCTAAAAATAGCGGGCTCCAGAACACTGTTCCAGTGTGTTCTGAGAGGGCAGGGAGTGGCCCTGACCTGGGATGAGGCTCTGGTCTGAGCCTGCTCTGACTGAGCATACTCAGAGCCTCTGAGCATGCTCAGTCAGAGCAGGCTCCAGGTGGGAGCCTCAGCCCAGTCCAGGACCGCTCCACATGGCGGCCAGGTAGGGCGGGTCCTGGGGGGGTTCAGGGTCAGGCAAGGCAGCCCACTGGGGAAAAGGTGCAGGGGAGGGGGGTCAGCCTGGGGCAGCAGGGGAAGATGGTGTGGCACAGCAGGGGGTTGGGGAAGGGGTGGGAGACCACTGGTGAGATGGGGGATGACAGCAGTAGCTGGGGTGGGAGGCAGGTGTTTGGGGGCAGTAGCTGGCTTGCATGAGGGGGGCCAAGACTGGCATGAAGGGGGCCCAGACCGGCATGAAGGGGGCCTGCCAATTTATATTTTAACCCCTGAAAGTACCCAAGAGAAAGGTCTGTGATACCATGTTTAGTCTGTTGTGGTTCCTGATCAGTTTACACGTGGTAAGTGTTTGGTTAAGTCTCAGCATACATCCATTTGGGGGTGTGCCCTGCTTCTAAGGAGTCTGCCCTGAGGCTGGAACTCATTCTTGAGTCACTGCAGGTGGCTTATGTTGAACCCCGGGTTCGAGATGTAACTGCGATGGACTGGCGACACCCACCAAGGAGACAGACATCAATTTTAAATAGAAAAAATTTTATAGTGGTCTCATAAAGGCATACAACAAAATGGCAACAAAAACATCTATGTGTGGGGGGTAAACAGCTACACAGTGAAAAGGGCTATGCAAGATACAAGTAGGATAATAAACAGCTATGTAATAAAAGGACTATACAAGGAACAAACGAAAAAACTACACTTATAAACAATGCATAAATGACAAAAAAAACTACACTTATAAACAATGCATAAATGGTATCGTAAAAGGAAAGAAGAAAGGAAAGAAACAAATTGAGAGAGGTAGAATAACTGTATCAGTTTATAATACCTGTCCTAGCACCATAGTGGAACTCAAAGCGAGGAGGCAGACCAGCTGCAGCATCCCAGTACTTAATCATTCTGCCAGCAATTTGAGTACACCCAAAATTTTCTCGGGCGGGAGCTCCCTATCTTGATCAGGGGATCAGTCCGACCAGTTTGTGACAGGCCCTTCAGCATTCAAGGGTGGGCGAACACTCAAGCTAACCGAAGCAGGGGCTTAAATAGGGTACTGCATGGCCAGAGTATAAAATAGCCCATTGGAAATGAGATGCAGGTCAGTACCAATGATGTAACAGGGACCCCGGACAATGATCCCTCCTTCGTGGTGACGGGGATGCCAAGAAACTCATCAGGGGGATAGAAACTCACTCCCCCCCCCCCTTGATGACACAAGGCTTGGGAGGTAGAAACTCACCCAGGAAATTGAGGCCCATCAGGGGAGATTGATACTTAACATTCCTCTCTGTGAGCTCCATAGTCTAGAGGGCTACGTTGGGGGGGGCGGGGGGGCCATCATGTCTGCCATGTCCGTTGACAGCTTGGTCACCCTCCTGCCTGGCCCACGTCAGCAGTGCTGACAGATAGATGCTTCTGTCAGCAGAGTTGCGTCTACACTGGGGCTTTCCCTGTGCAGTAATCAGTCAGGGAGTGTGGTTATTCCCCCCCCCCCACACACACACACACACCGTGACCCACACTGCCCTGCTGATGAAGCTTTTTAATGTAGACCCAGCCTAAGTCCTGAGAAATGACCATGATCTCTCAAATATCACCAGGTGGCACCTGATGCCATCAGGCAGATAAGTGACAATTTACTTCTGCCGGAGGATAGAACGAGAGTTGTTGGGAGTGCTCCGAGGGCTAGGGATGGTGAGTCCTCTGGGGAGGATGTTTTGTTTCATGTGTTTGCTCAGGCAGGAGATGGTGCTGGAAGGTTTTGCTGCCTTTTTCTTCATGTTGTGGATGTGATGCTGTCTCAGTCTAGGGGACTGTCTATGGTTATCTCTCATATTAATATTTCATATTTGCAATAATCCATATGTGATATGCCATGTTTAGCACCAATAGAAAGGTTGTAATCTGCTAGGAATGATTATATCGTTTATATGTAGGTGTAGTAACCCTTGGGGAGGCAGGGGTTAACGTTCTGGTCAGTGAGTCCCAGGACAGCCAATAGGAACAAAGTTCAGGTTTTTTAATTGGAACAGCAGCCTTGCCTGTTCCTGTCTGGATGCAGCAGAGCTCCTGGAAGGATCAGGAGGAGGCCACAGAGGCCTGAGGAAGAATCCAACAACATCCTTACCAAAGGTAAGTTAAATTTGTTACTGACCAGGTGTGGGTAGAACAGGGAATGTGTACTTAGGCATGATCAGGGTATTTTCTATGTTTTTGACTTGTTTTAGGATTTCTCTGTGCTGAGCACATGTACCCCCCACCCCCACTACCCTGTAACTACCTAAGTTAAATCCCAGAGAAGCAACTCTCTGTGTTTTTTAGCTGTTCTTTTTAGTTAAAGATTTTACCTTTTAAGCTCTGCTTCTGTGTCCTGAAAGGCAAGACTGCACAGCCAGCTACTAAAGGGGACTCTGTTCCAGTTCCAGCTTGTATTGCAGCTGGAGTTCAGTCACTTTCCTGAGGTAGGAATAAAGGTGATTGCAAGCATCTCACAGGAAGGAATTCCCAAGTGCACCTTCCTGGGTTTTCAAGAGGTTTTTTGCATTTGGATGGTGGCAGTGATACCACTCCAAGGCCAGGAATTGGAGGCCTTGGAGAGTTTTAAGATCAGGCTTTAAGGCTAATGGGTTTTAAGGCCTGTTGCAGGCCCCCACCTTCTGCATTCAGAGTGCCAGAGTGGGGATACAGCCTTGACAGTAGGTGTCAAATCTGTATTAGAAATTAGGAATAGGTTTGTTCTATTTGTTTCCCAAGTTATTGGATTCTAAAGCAATCCCAGGCTGGGTGTCTGCAAAACCATTGTCCTCTCAATGGCCCATTAAGGAAGCTTCCAGTTATGGTGGGCCTGGGAGGAAACCTGTTTGATGAGTCACCCAGACTCACCATGTGACTCAACTCCATTTTGCCTTGGCAAGGACTCTGAGGCTATGTCTACACGCAAGGTTTTATTTCGAAATAAGTCATTCCGAAATGACTTATTTCGAAATAAAACCTTTATTTCGAAAAAAAAATGATTTGAAATTCCTCCCAGGGTGCTTAGCACCCTGGGAGGAAAGGCCACCCCCTCAGCACCCTGGCCAGGCCCTGGCCAGGCGTGGGCTGCCCTGGTTGTGGCCACCCCACTGGGGGCTGCAGCCCCCGCAACAGGGCGCAGGGTGAGCCGCCTGGGCTGCGGCCACCCCGCCCGCGGCTGCAGGCCCCCGAGCTGGTGCTGGGGGAGCCGCGGGACTTGCAGCCGCTGCCGCCGCTGAGCCCAGGGCCAGAGGGGCCAGCGGGACCTGGCTCCCCGTGGCAGCGGCCGCTCAGTTGCTGGGGAGCCGGGTCGGGACCGGCTCCCTGGCTGCAGCCCCAGTGGCGGGGAAAAGCCGCGGCCCCGGCACCCTGCCGCAGGCTTTGCCGCCAGCCCTGGCGGCAGGGAGAGGCGGGCGCCCCCGGACCCCACTGTGGGGTTTGGGAGCAGCCCCAGCAGCGGGGAGAGCGGGGACCCCTGGCACTCGGCCGCAGGGCTCCTGAGCAGCCCCAGCGGCGGGGAGAGCGGGGCATCGGCACCCCTCCGCAGGGCTCCCCGCTGCTCTTGGGGGCAGCCCCCCGTGCCCTGCGGCTTGTTCCCCCCCCCTCAGCACCCTGGCCAGGGTGCTGAGGGGGTGGCTCTTCCTCCCAGGGTGCTAAAGCACCCTGGGAGGAAGTTCAAATCATGTTGTTTCGGAACCATTTGTTCCAAAACAACATGTCCAAACGGGTCTAAAGCTGTTATTTCGAAACATCCGTTTCGAAATAACGGCTATTTCGGGGAAGGGGTAGGTTTTACTTTTCCGAAACGACGATCCTTATTTCGAAAGGACGAGGTCCATCCTTTCGAAATAAGGAAACGTCATGTAGACTAAATTTTTTTTATTTCGAAATAACGGGTGTTATTTCGAAATAAAAGGGCCGTGTAGACGTGCCCTGAGAGTATGGGGAACGCAGAGGTGACAAAAGGCAGCGACTCCATCTCCATTTTGTCTTCAGTCTGTCTGCAACCAACACCCTCATCTGGAACTATTCTGCTGGGACTGAAGAAAGGACTGAGACCCAGAGGAACTGGACTGACCTGCAAACTGCAACTTCTTCAAGGACTTGCTTTACATGGACTCTAAATCATTTGTATGTATGTGATTCACTTTGACTCTTTAACATCTCTCATACTTAACTTTTCTTTTTATATTAAACCTTTAATTGTAGTTACTAACAGACTGACTGGCAGCATGGTATTTTGGGTAAGATCCAAGCCTGTTTTGTTCTGGGTGATGTGGCTGACCCTTTGGGATCAGGAAAATCTATTTCTTTAAGAGACCATTGGTTAGGTGGGGACCATAGGAGCTGATGTGCAATAAAAGGGGCTGTTTCTATTTTGTTATGCTTGGTGCTGACCAGAGTGGGGAATCAGAAGCATGTTTTGTTGCTGACTGGGAGACTGGTTTAAGTACCAGCCACCAGTGGTTTGGGGGTTTACTTTACAATCACTATAGGATGGGAGTTCCTGGTGTAATGTCTGGGAACTGGGGGTGCACACCTGAGGAGTGGCCAGAGGACACACCCTTACTGTTCAGTTGTTATGGAAAACCATATTTCAGTTAAGCTACTTGAAGACTGCCTTAGCCACGCCTTTTGTATTTGTACTTTCTTTTTATTGTAACTCCTCCAGCCAGCTACTGACATTGCAGGATTAATGCTAAGTGGGAGAAAGAGGAATGTGTTTCTTCTGGTCAGAACTTGTCATTAGCTGCCAGGCAGCCATGACACAGATTGCAAGTGAGCCTGGTTGAGTCTGGTGAAGGCCTTCTCATGCTCCATTTCAGTTTATTTACATTGACACGACTGATTTCCATCCTGACACACCCCAGTTCTTTAAACCCAGTCCTGTGGGGCCTGGCTTCAGCACAGGCTGCCTGTTTGCTGCTTGGTGACCAATCAGCCCTTTAATGGGGAGATCTTTGAACTTCAGAAAGAAATCAAAGCCAAGAATAACCATTGCCATTCAGCAAGGGCACAGAGGGTCACTTGCTGGTCAGCCCAGGGTAGTCTCTCTGCCGATGAGAAGGAGGTAGAAAGGGGCTGGGCTAGTGCCAGAGAGGGCTGAGACCCTGCTCGGTGCTGCCACTTCCCTCTCAGAAATCCCACGTCAGACACTCCAGCACCAGGACAGGAGCCCAGAATGGCATGGCTTCAAAGAGACCCAGCCCTGTGTTTTGATTTCTTCCACCCCATACTGCTGGCAGATGGCTACTGTGGGTAGAAATGTGCCCAGCCATGCCCGTCTCCTCTGGCGGGGAGCTTCACACACGCTGGGGCCCATCTCTCCCTTCCACTGGGGTCCTCTCTCAGCAGCAGCATCACCCCTATTGTACAGGCCCCCTCTCTTCCCTGTGGGACGCCTCCTCCCTGTAGAAGTGGCCAGAGGCCAAGGAACAGCCTCGGAGCTGTGGTCAGGTGCTCAGTCGAGGGGTTGGAAGGTGAGCAGGGGTGGTTTCTCAGGCATGAGGATGAAGCCGAAGACAGTTTTAATATCTGCCTTGGACACAGTGTCGATCCTGAAGTTTCGCAGCATCTGGAAGGAGACGTGTGGCAGGTGGGAAGCTGGAGTGGAGGGGGCAGGCTGAGGGAGGGAGGGTGCGTCCCCCGTACTGCAGAGCCAGACCATGGGGCTCATGCTGGGCCCAAGACAGCTCCATGGCTGGCCCATTCAGGTGGAATGAAGAGTCCAAAGTTCCCAAGTGAGCTATCTGAGGAATAACAGACACCTTCTCCTGGGCCAGTCCCCTCCCTCCATCGTCCCCACCTTCCCTTTCCACCACCCCTCCCCTTTCACCCCCCTGCCTTCCCCTGAGCCAGCCCCCCCTTTCTCCCAGACTGCTTTCCCATGGGTGGCTCTACCCATTTTACCCCGTCCCCTCCATCTCCCCAGTCCCACATTCTGCCTTTTCCTTTGGCCAGCCCCCCCTCCCCATTCCCCTGGTCTGCCTTCCCCTGGGACACACCCCCCTTTCCCCCAGCCTGCCTTCCCCAGGTGAGTCTCTTCCCTTCCAGCTGCCTGCCTGGCCTGTCTCTCCCCTCACTTCCCCAGACCCCTTCCCCCAGGCCAGTTCCCTCCCTGCCTGCCTCCTGGCTTGCCTTCCCCTGGGCTAGCCCTTATACCTGACACCTGCCTGGGCACCTCTCTCCCCTCAACTCACGTGAAAGAGGAACAGCATAATCTCCATCTCTGCCAGGCGGCGGCCGATGCACTGGCGGGCCCCAAAGCCGAAGGCCAAGGCTTTGAAGCTGTTGTCCTCCTTGCTCAGCCAGCGCCCAGGGTCATAGCGCTCAGGGTTGCTGAACACTTGGGGGCTCCTGCCCATTGCGTACAACCCCACCTGGCACAGGGTCTGTGGGGAGGGCACAAGGGAGACCTGCTCGCCTGGTGAGCCACTGGACCTCACCCACCAGCAGGGACCCCACTTTTCAAGGAGAGCAGATTGGGTTCTACTCTCTCATTTCAGTCTGACTAGAAGCCAGGCAGGGACCACCCCCCCATTGCTCCCACGTCAGCCAGTCCCCCACCCCATGGCCATGAAGCCCTTTGGGTTTGAGCGCTGCCCTTTCTCTGGGATGCAGCTTTTCTGGGCACAAAAGGGTTGAAATGAGTCAGAACCAAACCCTAAGAGCAGCAAGGGCAGGGGAGAGTGTGAAAGCATCCACCCCCAGCTTGTCCTCACTGCCCCACTGAACAGAGACGTGAAGGGTTGGGGGTAGGAGGACTGCACCCCATGAGTCCTGCCCCCTTCACCTGCAGAGAGAGCCCCTGAGGGACCCAGCCAGCCCCTTCAGGGCAGCCCAGATAAATGTGTTGGCCTTTTAGGTGCTTCAGGACTCCTTGATAGTTTTGCTGAAATGCATTAAGCGGGCACCCAACCCCTCTGGAACTTGCCCCTGTTGGGTTACTGGACCAGACACAGCCCACGTTCCATGGGAGAGAAAAGGGCGAGTGGGGCACACAGCAGCACCCCTGGAAACGCTGATGGTCCAGGCCTGGAAGCAGGGCAGCTGGAGGGCCTTTCCTACTGCAGGGACGTGGGGGCCGAGGGGCAGACTCACCCCAGCTGGCACATGGTAATTCTGGAGCACCACGTCCTTGGTTGGGTAGCGCTGCACGGTGACACCCACCGGGTAGAGTCTGCCAAGAGAGCCGCACATCAGCTGGGCAGCCCCTGCTCCCCACTCCTGCTCCACAGAGGGGCCTGATGCTGCTCTGCCCAAAGGGCCCACTGGGGGTGGCGGAGGGAATGTACCATTTCCGCAGCCCTTCATTTGGCCCCTGCTACTGCCCATTGGCTGATCTCCATGGGCCCAGCCTTCCTGGCTGCCCTCTTAACCTAGACCCCTGCCCTCCTGAGCCCCAACCTGCCACCCCCAGATCCCCTCTTGTCCTGCGCAGGGTCCGGGCTACAGCGTGCCTTGGGCACAGGCTGGCCATTTGGACCTGGCAGGCCAAAGAGGGAGCCGCTCCAGGCAGCGGAGCCCACGCTCCGGCTCCCCCAGCCCTAGAGGGGCAGCACCCCATGGATCCCCTAGCCCCTCACCTCAGCGTCTCCTTGATGGCTCCTTTCAGCAGGTGCATGGCGTTCAGCATCTTGTAGAGGTCCCGGGGACCCTGCGCCTCCACCTCAGCGATCTCCTGACGAAGGGCCGCCTGGACGCTGGGGTTCCGCGCCAGCTCGAAGAGGGTGAAAAGGAGGGGCATGGCCGTCTGGGCCAAGGGGGTGGTCAGGACCTTGCCCAGGGGTGGGTACGGCTGGAGCAACACCTCACTGGCCACGCCCCCTGCCTTATGGGTCTGGCCTGGCCGCTCTCAGGCGTGTCCTGGAGCTGCACCCCTCACTGTCCTGCTGCGGCCCCCTAGAAAGGTTCAAGTCCCCACAGGCACATCCACGGGGCTGCTTGCCCCCAATCTTCTCCTGGGTGACCCACTCCTAGCCAGCCAGGTCCTGTGGAGCCCTAGATTGGAGATTTCTCTGCCCACTGACACACCAGCCTCATTTAGTCCTGGGCCTCTGTGCAGAATCAGGGCCTGCCTCCTGCTCCCTTGCTCCTCAGCCATTCCTGCACCTTCTTTGTGGGTGCCTGGCTCTCTCCGTGCCCTGCACTAGCCATAGATCTTCTGCACAAGTGCGGGGAGTTTCCAGCCAAGCACTCAGGTGCCACTGTCCTGCCCCACGGCTGAGCCTTGCCCCAGCCACCCAGATGGAGGCCTGCCAGCCCTGGCCTCACTAGACCACCCGATCCCCCCCATGGGGAGCTCCTGGGGGCTGGTGTGGCCCCACAGGGATTGAACTGGGCTCTAGACAGGGGCTGAGCCCCACAGAGTGCAATAAGGAGCGAGTTCCCATCCAGAGGCTGGAGCAAGGAGACAATCCCCTGCGACCCATAGGGTCCTTTCCCACCAGCCCCATCTGGTGCTTCTGGGGCCAGGCACTCACCGTGTCGACCCCGCCTGCAGTGAACTCAGTGATGTTGGCCTTGATGCAGTCAAGGGGCAGCTCGGCCTGCAAGAGCAGCTCGGCCATGATCCCCGAGTACTCGCGCTGCTGGCCCAGGCAGAACTCCTGGTAGATGTGCTGGATGCACCTGTCGGCTGGGTGGGGGGCTGGCCTCAGTGCTCAACCCACAGCTGGGCCCCAGCCAGGACAGATGGGACCCTGGGGAGCAAGCTCTGGGACTGCAGAGCCAGGGAAAATGGGGGTTTCCCCACATCCCACAAGAGCAGAGCCCCATGGAGAACCCAGGAGTCCTGGCCCCCAGCCCAACAGACCAGGGCCCAG
>ML682003.1:5710814-5738275 GCA_007922195.1 Podocnemis expansa | reverse complement strand
TGGGAGTGGTCCTGCTTTTTTTGGCAGGGGGTTGGGCTAGATGACCTCGTGGGGTCCCTTCCAACCCTATGATTCTATGAGTTATTTACCTCTCCTTGCAGTAACCTTGCCAGCGAAGGGGTTAACACCATAGACAGTGAGTCCTGGAGAAGCCCCAGGAGAACCAATAGAAACAGAGTACAGGGTTTTGAACTGGAGCAGCAGCCCTGCCTGCTTCCTGTTTGGTGACAGCAGAGCTCCTGGAAGGATCAGCCTGAGGAGACCAGGGAGCCAGGCATGGAGGATCCAGTGACATCCATGTCTAAGAAGGGCTCAAATTTATAACCAACCATGCATGAGCAGACCAGGGAATGTTTAGCTAGATGCTTTCAGGTTATTTCTTTGTTTTGGTTCTTTTTTTGATTCCTCTGGGCTGAACACATGTAAGCCCCCCACCCCCATCATGTAACTATCTAAGTTAAATCCCAGAGGAGCAATTCTCTGTTTCTTATCTGTTCATTTTAATTAAAGAAGACCTATCTTTTAAAAATAAGCTCCAGTTCTATGTCCTAAAAGACAAGAGGGTCTGTGTACGCATGCCTCAGACTGCACAGCCAGCTATTAAAGGGGGTTCTGTTCCATTTACAGCTGATATCACAGCTGGGGTTCAATCACTTTCCTGTGGGAGGAAGAAAAGCAACTGAAGATACCTCACAGGAAGGAATTCCCAAGTGTGTCTTCCTGGGTTTTCAAAGGGGCTTTTGCTCTTGGGTGGTGGCAGCAACACCACTCAAAGGCCAGGAAACTGGTGGCCTTGGAGAATTTTAAGACAAGGCCTTAGGACCAGTGGGTTTTAAGGCAGGCCCCCAACTTCTGCACTCAAAGTGCCACAGTGGAGAAACAGCCATGATACTCCTCATAGCACAAGAACCAGGGAGTCACAGGACGCACATCTGTGCACCTCTAGGGTGTGATCTGTGTAACTTTCCTGTTCACTTTCACAGTGTAATTGCATGGTGTGATGCCAAATATACCATGCAAGGGTTTCCTTTATGTTCTGCAGTATTACTAGGGTATCATGTTTCTTGCAGCATCATGTATGTATACAGATGTTTAGCCTGTTAGCAGGTATCTCACATGGCTTGGGGGAGGGGGAGAGCGGTAATGTGGTGATCTGCCACCTGGGGCACGTTCCGATCAGAACGAATCCCTTGCCATTAGCAGCGTTTGGCACCAGTGCTGCGAAATGCACCTTTTAAATGAACAGCTCTATTGAGCTGCCCTGGTGCACCCGAGGCAAAGCCCCATTGGCCCTGCCATAGTTATGGCCCTGAGGGGGAGACAATCAGAGCAGCCTCCCAGCAGCATGTAAACAGTCTGTGCAGAAAGCCCACGTCCAGAGAAGATGACTATGACAATGGGCTAAGTAAATGTCTGTAGCACCCCAGTCAGAGAGGGAGAGAGCCCTTTCTGAACAAAGATCACTTGGAAGAGGAAGGAGGGGCAAAGAGAGGCTTTGGAAACAAACACAGACACTTTGAACTGTTAGAGCCTTTTTGCCAGAGAAACAGCATCTTGAAAACATCTCCAACTACAAGAAGGATTGGGCTCTGCCCATGGAAAGGTAGAGCCCAGCTGTAAACCATCATAGCCAGATTTGAGCAGGTAGCTGAACCTAATTGTAGTAGCGAGTTTAGGGTCAAATACATCTTTTATTTTTATTTGCTTGTGGTACCTCCTGACCACGTTATTAAATGATTGTTCATTGATCTGCTGCAGGGTAGTGGGGGGGCTGTGTGTTGGGACTGAGGGGCACCGGCAGAGCTGTGGAGGGGGAAGTGGGGAGTCAAGGACGTGCTGTGTGTTGGGACTGAGGGGTGACAGCAGAGATCATATTCCCCCCAACCCTACCCCAGGCTCTTTGCTTGGCTCTAAGCACATCTATTAATCCTTCATTTTCATGGTGCTAAAAATACCCTGCCCGATGGCCAGACCAGGGAAAGCACAAGGCCTTGGAAACGGCTCCCTCTGATCTATTCATAGCATGGTGCCAGCCATGTTCCTCTCGACATCAGGGTCAAGAGAAAGGGTAGCTGCTGCATTCAAAAGGGACTGGGCTACTTTCCCCACCAGCCAGGCCGGTGACATCTCTCCATGTTGCCCCTGCCCAGAGGAGCCGGTGCTGTGCCAGAGGGGTGCAGGGGGGAGCTGAAGCAAAGACTAGGGGAACACATTGTGACCCTAGTGGCACAGAGCCTGTGCATGCCAGCACATCATGGATGCCTCGAGCCCCAAGTCTGAGCACGAGTTGTGGTTTGAACTTGAGAGGCCGGGTTGCATGAAGACGATGGCTGCAGAGGAGACATGCAGCAGCCTGGCCCTGTTCAGAGCCTGAGCAGCTCCCAACACTGGCACAGCTTTAGCCTTTGTCTTCCAGGGCTTTGCCAACTGAAGTATAAATCAGTTGGATGCTGTACCCCTGGAGGAGCCTCTGGGTGGCATCAAACATCCTGGCCCCATGGAAGGGGAATTGAGCGAAGAACAGCAGGAGCCCCACCAGCCTACGCAGGCTGCCGAGCTCTGGCCTCATTGCCTGTCCCTCTTGTTCTGACAGGGTCCCAGCACCAGGGTCCCAGCACACAGCCACAGGGTGGTCAAAATGACCAGAGCCTTGCAACCTGACAGGCCAGGAAGCAATATTTAACCCCCAGAAAGCTGGTGATGCCAGCACCCCAGCTTACAGCTCGTTGGGTCCTAGCCTCGTTGGGAAAGAAGTGTGTACATAACCCCTGGCCTTGGCTTCCTTTGGCCCCATGCTAGGCCAGTCCCCGAGGCTCCATCCTCCCAGCTGTTCAGCCCCCAAAGGCCGCTGAGCGCTGACTGGTACGGGCAGTGGTGGGGGTGAGGGTGTCCTAGGCCCAGCCCCATGGTGACGCTAGCTGTGGAAGGTGCCCGGGGGGCTAGCTGAGGTAGTTTGGTGGCTGACGTCACTGATGTTTCAAGGACCTGTCGGAGACACAGCCAAGGAAAACAGGAGGTGGCTTGCAGTAAAGGCTCTAGATGTAAGCAAGGACTGAACAAGCTCCTGGGGGAGGGGACCCAGCATCAGGGCCAGACTGCGTCCACATGAGCACAACGGCCTGCCTGGGGCGCTCAGCGCGACAGGCCTGCTCTGCCAAATGATCCTTTGGGGTGGGGTTGGCTTACCAAGGGCTCTAATGGGAAATGCCAGGACCAGGTTGTGCCCCCTCAGTGTAGGAGCGAAGAGCAGGGAGCTAACTGAAGGGTTACTGTCCTTTGAACTGAACTGGCCAAGTTGGGAGCTGGGGGTGCAAATATCAGAGCCTGGGAGGTGGTGAGGAGAAGGGACCTGGGCTACATAGGAGACCAGGCTGGGTTCAACCTTCACCTCGCCCCCCACTGTTCAAGGACAGAGCTAATTAAGATGCCTTTAGGGTCTTTTGTTTTGTTCTGTGCTGGTTCCTCTTGGAGTCATCCTCCATGGGAGTGGGGCAGCGCTGCCTCCTGCCTGCTTCACCCTGAGCGTCACCCCCGAAAAGAGTACGAGAACCTCAAGAGATGGCCCTGCAGAGGACATAGCAGAGCAGCAGGTGGTGTCAGGTGATGGTGTGTGGCAGGACAGCTATTGAACCGTGGCTGGCAGAGTGGCCAGCTGGTGGAGCCAGCAAGGTGCCTTCTTCCCCCTCCACAGCCAGAGACGGTGGCAAACTCTGCAGCTGCATCATTAACACTGGGTCTTAAAAACAGGGAAGTGTTGCCTCCAGAGGTGTCCAGGGTGGATTGTGATTGTCCCAGTGCCAGGGTGGGGGGTCGACACAGCTTGGTGTTGTGTTGTTGAAAGGCCCCCTAGAAATGGAGCACCTTGGCCAGACCTTGACACTGAGGTTGTCTCCCGATCCCCTGGCCAACAAAGTTAACTCAGCTGGGATGGACCTAGCCACACTCACGGCTGTTACCATTGCTCCTGCCAGCCACACAGCCAGGCTGGCCTGCACCGTCTGCCACCATCACCTGCGGTATGGGCCCCACAGAATCCAATATGGAAGCCAGAAAGGGTCAGAAGCAATTTGGGCCAGGAAACAAAGGCGGAGTGCAATGGACTTTGCTTTTCCATGGGGAGAAGTTTCATGCCCTGCTCCATCCATGCCCCAACTCCTCTGCCCCCCAGCACACCCGTCCCCTATCCTCGCACAACCCCTATACCTTGTCCCCATCCCACAACACACTCTTTCCTTGACACTCATCCCCCACCTGCCAACACCTCGTTCCCCAATGCACCTGCCCCTCTGTTCCCAAGACACCCATTTCTGGCTGCACTCCTATTTACTCCAGATGCCCAACACAAACTTGTGAGTTGCTACTTGGCAGGCAAGTCAGGAGTTCCTTGGTAAAGACATGTTTTAGGTGACAGGTGTCATGGGGCTTAGCGGACAGGGTGCGTGTGGCTGTGTTTTCATGAAGTGGGGATATTTTTAAAGTTGCTACAGAATACTGGTGTGATGAAGTAAGAAAACCTCTTGGGTTACTGTGGTTCTTCTTTTCTGTTCTTTGGTGATGGTATTCTGGTGATGGGACACAGGGGTGTGATAACTATAGGTACCACTAGGGGGAAGAGGCTTTAGTGCGACCTTACCTGGACCCCCTGGGGGTGACAGGTTGGGGCCGGTTTAGACCAGGGGCAGGGCAGCTGGATGGAGAGGAGAACAAAGGGGAGAGAGAGAAGGAAGGAAGATGGAGGTCGGAGGGGCAGGACCTCCGGGGCTTGTCCTGGGGGTTTACTATCTGCCCTCCTAGGTGATCTGAGAGCCAACTGTCCTAGCTGCTGTGCAAAGTGGATTGTTGTTAAACCCTCTGGCTGCTACACTGGCTGAGTGTCACTGCTGATTGGGACGGCTGGGACCCTCGTGGAGGGAAGAACCCGCCCCCCCAAGGGAGACCAGACAGAGCAAGGATCAGACTCTCTGGGCCTGGATTCGGGAAGCTGGCTACAGGTAGCGTGGAGACCCTGGTGAATGGGAGAAAGCTCCACCGTAGCAGAGTCCCTGGTGGGCTGTGAACAGAGGGGATCCAAGAGGCTTTTCTGGGTTCTCTGTGACAACTGGTCATGTGCCTCAGTTTCCTCTCTGGGTTCCTCATGTGTTTCTGAGCTGGGGCCACAGTATGTGATCATTGCAGAGACCATGAGAGGCCACATAGACCTTCTCCTAGCTGCACGTACCCACCCCTTGTCCCTTGAGCCAACCAGCTGGGGAGGCTGTGCAGGCAGAGACAAGGAGAGGTGGCCACCTTGCCTGGGTGCTAACAAAGTTCTGTTCTACACAGGTCTCCTGAGCTGTGATCATCCCAGCTGATTGCCACATGGGCTGTGAATCACTTCTGACTGCAAGGTGGGGTGCATGGCCCCTTTGGGACTGTGTAAAAGTGTGCCAGGGTTCTCACTATGGGGCTCTCACAGCAGACTGGGATGCTGACCACTCCGAGGCCAGATTCAGGAGGCAGCTGCGCTGGTGTGAGGGGCCCTGGGAGACATCCATCCCACTAGCATCCTGTTTGGGTTCACTCCGTGATTCCAGAGCCCCATCCCTATGGGGCCCCATCACAGGTGTACAGACCCTACACCTGGCAGAAAGGCATTGGAAGGGAGAGGCCCAGGTGATGGGGCCAGCCTGCTATTGGACTGTACAGGCCAGGGGTTAGAGTAAGCTGGAATGCACCAGAACGCTGTTCCGGGGCCCACAAATTTGAGGGGCCAGAGTTCCATGGCCCTGAAAAACAGAAAAATTGGACAGAACACATCTTCCACCCTGCTCTGGCCGCTGGCAGGGCCCAGCCAATGTTCCCTTTAAGCTGTGCAGGTGTGAGCTGGACTGGGAGCTGTGGCCAGGCTGCGGAGGGGAGTTTGCAAATCTCCTGCCCCGAGTGTGTTCAGTGCATGCTCTGGGGCAGGAGTAGCCTAGTCACGGAGCAGCTCTGGCTGGGTAAGAGGGAGCCCTGGGGGGTCTGGTATGGGGGGGTTGGGATCGGGGAGCCTGCTGGGGTCAGGGAAGGGGGTTGGGGAGCTGGGCAGGTGGGCGCACAGGCGCAGAAGAGTCCTGGGAATTGGGGTCTGGCAGCTCAGGGAAGGGTATCAGGGAGGAGGGGGGCCAGTGCCCCCCAACCCCAGGCCAAGCCCAGCCTGCAGAGCCCCCGGCCCCATGGCTGGAGCTGAGGACAGATGCCAGCCACCCCCTCCTCCCACCTGCCCCGGTGTGGTGCTGCTCCTGTTCCCGCAGCTAGGTGGGCCACTCCCTGCCGAGTGGTTGTAGCCGAGCTGGGTCCCAAGCCACTCCCACAGATACTGGGTGCAAAGTGGACCCTGCAAGCCCAGTGCCAGAACTGGCTCTACCAACAGGAGGCCAGCGACATGTGGGCTGGCAGAAACAATGGGGAGCTGGGGTTGTCTGTAAAAGGCAGATGCAAGGGGAATGGATTAGGGACAAATTACTCTGCACTCTGCAGGAAGGTGTCGTTCTCATGAGTGAGGTGCTTCTGTGCCCTGTAACAATGACTATCTGCACTTCTGGCTTGCTGTTTCAAATCCAGTTTAGGTCACCAGTGGCACATGGAGGTTGTAGCATGAGCTGAGGGTGCAGGCAGAGTGAGAGGGGTGGTATGTTTCAGTTTTGTTCCTAAAGGCGGGTGGCCATATCTCGCCAGCTTTCCCCATAATTAGCCTACAGAGCTCAAACTCCTCTCAAAACTAGTCTCCAAAACAGGCTGAGGCATATGATCAGGATGGTATGTTAGACCAGTGGTTCTCAGCCACTGCCAGGTTACCTTACTGTGTCACCACACAACGTAAGTGTGTCATGGAGAGACGGGGAGATGGCTGGCTTTGGCCTGGGAGGTGGGGGTGGGATTGAGCTGGTGTGGCCTGTAGGATCACAACACACCACCAAGTGTGTCACAACCTGCAAAAGCTTGAGAATCACTGTGTTAGAGCATTGAAAACGTGCCCTGCTGCTGCCCTGGCTGGGGATTAGAGAGAGGTCTTCTGTCTGCAGTGGCATCAATTGGCATCCTTCACCATCACTAAACTGCTTAAAGAGAGCCTTGTATTTCCCGAGTAACATGGGCCCTGCTGGGAGCAGGCGCGTGGCTGGTTTTAAGATGTGGGGGGCGCTGACTGGTGTGTGTCTGGGTTGTAGTTGGTGTAGTGTGAAATCAAACCATTTCATCCACCATGTTGTGTTTGGTTACCAGAGCAAGCTGGGAAATTTTCCTTGTATGTTTTTTGATGGCCAAAGGCTCATTGCCACAACAGAAATTTTCACCCCAAATTTTCTCTTAATTAAAACTGTCGGGGAGTGCCTTTTAAACAAGAATGGAAACATATTTCAGGATTTTTTTTCTTTAAAAAGGAACTGATGGTTTTTCAGGTTTTGATGAAAAAAAACCTCCAAAATTTTGAAGAAACCGTTTGGCTTTTGCTGAAAATTTTCACTGGGGAAAAAAGCCTCAGTGGATAACTGGATACCTCTAACAGGCCAGCTGTCAGAATCAGTCTATGTGACTTGTTTCCCTGTTATTTAGCGTGTGCCTGTTCCAGGTGTCTAGTGACTTGTTTCAGCCTCACTGAGAAGCTGAGAGGATGTTTGTGATCCTGGGGCTAGGAGGCCAGAGAGATGTGGTGGTCTATGCACCCACCTGTCCTCGGTGTCTTACATTGTGAGTGGAAGCAGCATTTCCTGGGCTGTTGATTGTTTTTTTTTTAGTCTCCAGGGGAAGAATAAAGCTTCAAAGGAAACAAAATGTGAATTTCCTCTTGCGTTTTGCCTTTCTGCTGGACTCCTGCACTGAGGCAGCAGCAAGGCAACAGAAGGGCTGGGTGGAGTGCGTGTGCATTGGTGGCTGTTTCTTGTCTAGGGTTATAAGGTGTTAGCTGACGCAGGCTCACTAAGACGTGTTCACACTGCAATATGAGAAGTAAATGCAGCATGGATCTGTGCTAGCTTTAATCTAGCTAGCCAAGTTAAAAATAGCAGCAAAGTTGCAGTGGTACAGGCTGTACAAACCTGCCTGGGACTGTGGGACAGACTTGTGTTCCTAGCCTGCACCAAGGTCCATGCTGCTCGGTCTTGACTGCTATTTTTAGCCAAGGCAAGCTCACTTATGCCTATGTAAGCTGCAGTCATGCCTCCTAAGGCCTTATCTAGGCTAGGTGTTAAGACAGGACTTGACAAATCTGGTCACCATGGCACTCAGTATTTTGCCCTGGTGCCTAAAAAAGAGTCAGTCTGCTGATATTTTCAGTGAGGCTCCTACCCTCTGCCTCCACCGCCAGGGGTTAAAGTAGGCCAGAATGTCCTTGAACAAAGTTCCAAGGCCCACAAATTTGAGGGGTCATAGTTCCAGGGCCCTGAAGAATAGAAACATCGGGTGGAACGCATGTTCCGCTCTGCCCTGGCCCAGCAGCTGCGGCCAAGCTGGGGGCATTTTCAAGTCTCTCACCCTCAGCATGCTCGGGTGCATGCTCAGGGCGGGAGTGGCCTGGCCAGGACCATGACAGGTCACTGAGCCCAGTCCTCTGCATTCAGCCAGGACCGAGTACCATCTAGGGCAGTGCTCGTCAAAGTTGGGGTCATGACCCAATACTGGGTCACAGACCAGTAGTTATTGCGTCCCCGGCAGGGGAGATGTGGGGGAAGAGGGTAGGGAGGCAGTCAGGGAAGTGGCTGCTTCTTGCTGTTGTAACATAGTGTCAGCCTTCAGTAGACAGCACTGCGATAAACATGGGAGTCGTTAGGACTAACAGTGAGGTGCTAATTGCTGTTCAGACAATCTCTATGCCTCCTTTCTGAGTCAAAGAAGCAAGGAGTCTTGTGGCACTTAAAGACTTACAGATTTACTTATTGCATGAGCTTTCATGGGAGAATATCCCACTTTGTCAGATGCTTTGAAGAGGGAGAATTTACAGAACTGGATGAAAATAAATGCAGGGGAGTGTAAAACATGGGATCAGGTCATATCGCAAGAGCAAATCAGAGCATTTGTAAGGATTCAAACTCTAGGAAACAGCATACAGAGGGAGAGTGAAGTCAAATTACCTGTTATAATATGAAAAGAATCCATAGTCATGATTCAGCCCTGTTTTCACACAATCTAATCTGCATATTATTTGAATTTCGGCTGTGTCTCTTTGAAGCCTTGATGTCCCATTGATTTTCTTGACGACCATCATTAATAAATCATCAGTGGAATGATTAGGAAGATGAAAGTGCTCAACCACTGTTTTGGGGTTTTTTTGTTTTTGTTTTTTTTTGTGTTGTGATTTCTGATGTCAGTTTTGTGTGCATTTATTCTTCTGCATAGGGTCTGTCCCGTTTGTCCAATGTATAAGGGGTGGGGGCATTTCCGGTACATGATGGCATAAATCACATTAGTGGCTGAGCAGGTGAAGGACCCTTTGATGGAGTAGCTGGCTTGATTAGGTCCTATGATGGTGTCTTTACTGCAGATATGTGGACAGAGTTGGAAGCGTGGTTTGTTGCAGGGATATGTGCCTGCTTTAATAATTCTGTTATTAGGTCTGCAGTTGCTGGTGAGTATCTGTTTAGGGTTCAGGGGTTGTCTGTAGGTGACGAGAGGTCTGCCTCCCACGGCTAGAGAGAGTGAGGAGTCATCTTTTAAAATAGGCTGGAGGTCCTGAATGATCTGTTGTAGAGGTCTGACTTGAAGGTTGTATGTGGTGACCAGTGGCGTTCTATTGTTTTCTTTTTTGGGCCTTTCCTGTGGTAGCTGACTGCAGGGTACCTGTCTTCTCTGTCAATATGTTTTTTTACTTCTTCAAGTCAGTATCTCTTTGGGCTTCTCTCATTCATATGAAAAGGACTGAGGTCACTGGCAAGCAACCTTTGTGTTTTTTATCAATAGACCCAATGAAGAACAGAAAAAACTCTGAAAACCCTTTTCTTCCTCCATTTCTGGGATCTGGGGATTGCAAAGTTCCAAAGGGGCAGCCATGTTAGTTGAGTAAAGCAAAAAAAGCAAGGAGTTCTGGGGATGGCAGTTATTTTTACAAATTAAGACTTGCCTCTTTTTGCAGTGGGTTGAGAATTCCCTTGCTTGCAACAAAAGTTATAACTTGTAGATATTAATAAAAACTCTTTCCAGAGATTTTTAACTGATAATTAAAAAGAGAAGAGAAAAGCAAACTGTTCTAGTAGGAGCCTGTGTTAGAAAGTATGGTATTTTTTCTACAATTAGCAAGCTTAAGTAACAGAATAAAATACAACTCAGGGATATATCTGCTGGAAAGAGAAGTTATAACAAGGTCCCAGTCTGAAGGGGAGTGGGTAGCCCCGTTGTGTTGCTGCCTTATACGCACTGACAGCAACAGGGCTCACCAGACCAAGGAGAGAGAGCTAGCACCCCTTCAATCACAATGTGGTGAACAATAGTGTGTTTGTGGGAACTCCTGCAGACTCAGGAGCAAATGAAGGGCAGAGGCGAAAGTGGAATCCAGAGGGGCTGCTTCAGTTCCTGGGGTTTGGCAGTGGAGACGGGAGCAGGACTTGGAGGGACTTGGACAGGCTCAGCAGCAAACAGGATCTTCCAGGACCTTTCTTTCCAGCCTGGCATTGGCTCTCTTCTCCTTCCCCTGTCTCAGCACTTCCATCTCATTTGTCCACTCAGGTCACCCCCCTCATTTGCAAGGGGCTCCCACACACACACTCCAGGCTACTACATGCAATTTTAGAGACCTGACATACTTCCTGATTTGAGACAGGAGTATGGCACGTGCGATCACCCTGTCCATGTTCCATGTAGGCGATCTCAAATTAGATGTGTAGATTTCAGAGATGCAATAGAAACCTCAAGAGAAAGGATGAAAGCCATGAGGGATTCCCCCCCCCCCCCCAACCATGGTCACTGTTTAATTTTCTGGCAGTGGCTGGTTTTTTTCAGTGGAGAATCACTGCATGACAGAGAGGTCTGGAGCTGGGTCCTGAGCTAAAAAGTTTGATAATCATTGATCTAGGGGGTGGAGGGGGCAGTGTGTGAGACCAGGATGAAAGTAGGGGGCAGTGGGGACAGTATGTGAGGGCAGGATCGAGGGCAGGGAGGTGCAGAGGGGTGGCGAGGGCAGAGTGTAGGGCCGGGATCAGGACCAGTATTTTTATGGAGCGATAACTGATGTAAATGGTACTGAGAAGTGGCTGCAAATGCCTGCCTGGGCTGGGGCCACTTATGTGTGAAGGAGGCATGGACAATACAGGAAGGGGGCACAGAGATTAGTAGGAGTCTGGGACCTGTCAAATTATACTTTAACCACTGGTACAGGGGGAGTCTGAATGGTGCCCCAGATGGAGGGCTGAGTCACGGAGGTGGGGGGCACCAGCCCATCTGAATGGTGGGTTGGGGAGACACTGGAGAGGGAAAACATGACAACGCTGCACCCAGTCACAAAGCAGTGCACTGACTGGTAGGTCACTGTCACAGGACCAGCCTGTGGGGTCTGGTAACTCCCCGGGTTGTCTGGTACAGTCTGGGTGTGTCCGGTGCAGCCTGAGGGTGCCTGGTACTGTCTGGGGTGTCTGGTACAGCCCAGGGGTGTGTGGCACAGCCTGGGAGACAGGTACAGTCAAGGTGTCACAGAGGTGAGGGAAGGAGACAAGGTCGCTCCAGCTACCTGTGAGAGCTGTGCAGCCAAGTGCCCTCTGCTGCTGCCGTCTCCTCCCCAGTGAGTTGGCTCCCAGGAGTGCTGGCAGCCAAGCCCAGCCCTGAGCTGGGTCCCAGGAGGCTGCAGAGGCTCAGGACCAGCACTGGTGTGAGGTGTCCAGGCCAATGCAGCTGGTAGGTGGCTCTGGCTGTGCAGAAATCACCATGCTCGCAGCCTGGGCTCTGTGTGCTCAGGCCTGGCCCAGGCAGGCTCCATGCCCATTGGGGTGGCATCTCGGGTAACCAGGCCTTAAGCAGAATAGAGGAGGGACCCCTGGCTGGGACTGAGGACAAGACCTCAGGACATCTTCCCCCTCCACTGTGCCTCTCTGCCACCTTGGGCCACAGGCTGCTGGCGCCCGCAGCGCTGGATAAACATGCAACCTGTCACTGGGCATCACTAGCCTTGCTCTGGCCTCAGCGCCCACAGCAGCCCGGTCAGGAGCCAGGTGCTGTCACCTGGCTCTGGAACAGTCGCCACAGTGCTGGGACTGCACCCACACTCTCTGTGAGCTCAGCCACCAGCTCCTGGGACCAGCCCTTGGGGCGCGCAGCACCCCTGCCTCATGCCGTGACTCCCTGCAGCCGCTCTGCCTGGCTCGGACGAGGAGGGAGACTTGCCCCTCCACAGGGAACCAGGCCCCCAGCTTCCCGACCTGGAGTGACTGGCAGCCCAGAGCCACCAGGGCCCTTCTTCCCCCATCTCCTCCCAGCCTCCAGGTGCCCCCTCTTCCATGGGACATTGGCCCCACCTAGCGTCCAGTGGTTTAATTGCAGCTGGATAGGAAGGACCCTGGCAAGCCCCAGGATGGCTTGGGGGCTGGACCAGCCTGGGCTGCAGGGGGGTCGGCCGGACAGGGGCTGTGCAACTTGCCCCCCACATCACCGAATGTCCCTCCCTCTCCAGCTGCAGCCCCTACCAGTCCAGTCCTAGGCTCTGCTCCAACTGGCCCCCAGCTCTGCCGCTGCCCCTCCATCCTGGACTCAGCTCACACATGGATCCCCCCCAGCTCTGCCCAGGGCTCCCCGACACTCCCCACGGCTACACCAGTTAGCAGGCTGAGCCGATCACTAGCCCTCCAAAGACACACTCACAACCCGGCTGCAGCGCGTGTGCGCCAACCCAGTGTTACTGGTCAGGGAGAGACAGGGCTTGGTTACTGAATATAAGCAAGGTGCTGGCTACACTACCACTTGCAACAATGTTGTGATCAGCTCCCCTGAACAGCTGTAGCTGCAGCACATCTGTGGCTGTTGTTTTTAATGAGGAGGGGCCTCAGTCCCATATGGGGGTCCTGCTGGCTTCCGTGCCCTTGTGTGGGCAAAAGTGCCCATATGTAAATGCCCACACGCACATGCATACATAGAAACTCGCATCTGGTCCCCCCTCGGCTGGGAGGGTAGTGAAATGGACTTTAATGAACAGCCAACAAGGAGACTGGATCTGGGCCATGGGGCCTTTTACCCCAGGTCACTGGTTCTGGTCTAGCCCAGTGTAGTAACTGGCCACACTGCTGGCTCTAGGCCATTCAATGTGACCTGAGCCAGGCAGGGGAGGGGGCGGGTGGTGCTCAGCCGGTTCCCAGGGGACATTGTGTCAAGCCAGCTTAATTCCTGGCTGCTTGGGCAGTTGGGGAACAAGGGCTGACTGGGTTTTAGCAAGAGAGCTCCTGCTGCTCTCCCCTAGAAGGCCCCCTGCAGACAGAGGTAAAGTGGGTGTCCATCTGTCCATCCACCAGCTGCCCAGGCCTCTATAGATATAAGGGCTGCAGAGTGGCCAGACTAATGCACCTGAAGGCTCCCACTCCCACAGAGCGAGGCTGAGCTGTATCTCAGTGGCCGGCTGCAATGCGATTATGTGTAACAGGGACTAAGATGGTTAATAAGTGTATGTGGCGACTGGCTGATGCAAAGTGAGAAGGTATAATCCTGTTTCCTGATTAGTGCGGACAGCCCCAGCTGAAAGCCCTCCCCCTTGCCTGAGGAGCCAGGCTTGCACAGCCTAGGCTGAGCTCTGGGACACTGAGGGGGCCTGAGCGAGAAGGGTATCTCCAGCCCCAGCACCCCCTCTGCCCACCATGGGCGAGTTTAAAGGCTCTGACGGGAGTGAAACCCCAGAGGAAGCTAACTAACAGAGCTGATTTCTCATGCAACCAGTGTGTGATCTGTAAGGAACAGCTGGACAGCTTGGAGGGGTAGGGGATCTAAGCCCTGTGGTTTTGGGATGTGAGGCTACGGGGCAAGAATCCCACTGTGGGGTACTTGCCATGGGATGCAGTGTTTGGGCAGCAGTCTCTGAGCCAGAGTTTAGGGGGTATATGCCTAGGGCATCCTGCCCCCCTTGGGTCTCACATGGGGCATCTAAAATGCTGACCATGGGAAAGTGCCTGGTCCTGGAGCCAGTGAAGGGCATCTCTCTCATCCCAGCTAATGTGGAGAGATGCATCAGAAAGCAGGGCCTGTGTGCCTGGAGCCATCGTCTAGCACTGAAATGCAGTCATTTCTGGGGTAGAAGGCACCAACTGTCTGACAGACTACTGGCAACGCTGTCCAGCAACTGAGAGAGGAAGGGAGAAAGTTCCAGTGTCAATGAGAAACTAGTGAAATGGGGTGTGAGTTGCCTGGCGAGGCACTGGGCTGGATGCCAGGGTGATGCTGAGCTGGGGCCTCTCCAGAGTCCCATGAAATAGTTCGTTACCCCAGGTTGCTGGGGTCTCGGGTTTGTGGCTGGCTGGAATGATGCTCCTTGTGCTGAACCGTGGTTAGCCACACTTCCAGGGACAGAGAGAGCAGCATGTCCCAAAGACCCAGCACCCTGCACTCTGCATCCTGCCTTTCTCTGCCTCCGTCCCGCTGTGTCTCCACGTCTCTGTGGGTGCCCTGCTGGGCTCCCAGGCAGACCTGCCACCCACGCGTGACTGAGGCAGGGCTCTTGGGCTCAACTCGGTGTGTCATGAGCCAAGCCTCATTTTAAGGCTAATTGCTAATGGCTGTTCTCCACTGTTTGAATCCAAACAAGTGCACTGATTTGTTGCAACTGTCTGATCTTAAATGCTCCTGCATTTATCTTGCTCCCATTCTGTAAGTTCCCCCCTCTTCAAGTATCTGATGAAGTGGGATGTTCTCCCACGAAAGCTCATGTGATAAATAAATGTGTTAGTCTTTAAAAGTACCACAGGACTCCTTGCTTGTTTTTCAGTTTAGGGGAGCTCTTGGGATTATCTTGGGTATCATGAGCTGTGCCTCAGTTTCCATTGCTTTCTGTTCATGTATTCTGGTAATATGACCCTGCTCCGTGATTATTACTGAGACCACTGGAGAGTAGATGGGCCCTTCCCAGTGGTACTAGGTAGATCTTTCCAAGACTCCACCCCTCCTTGACCAGTTACACTGGTTGGGGAAGATCGAGGTCAAGGGACAATGTGTCCACCTAGGCCAGGATAAAAACCAAAGGACTAGGGATGTGAGGGATCTGGCTGGCACTGGGGAGAGAAGGGCAGAGCTATGGTGGCGGGTCTAAGACAATGGTTCCCAACCTGTGGCCCGGGACCCCTGGGGGTCTGTGGAGTTATTGTAAGGGGCCCGAGAATACATCTGACCCCAGTCACTGCCAGCCAGGCAGGTGGCCTGGGCCCAGTCTGGCCCCAGCTGCTGGCAGCCAAATCCATGTTGGAGAGTGCTCTGAATGAAGTGTATTTCCCTGCTTTGAGCAGTCACACCCTGGATGTGTCCTGACCCCTTGCCATGGCCTCCACTGCCCCCTCTGCAGCACCTCTGCCTGCAGTTAGGCCCCGATAACAACTATTACCTTTTGGGGAGCCATGCAATTTTTTTAGTTTAAAAAGGGGTCTTCATACTCAAAAAGGTTGGGAACCACTGGTCTAAGGGAAAGGGTTCTTAGCGCATGAATCCCTCCTCCTCCTGGGGGTTTGCTGCCATCACCTATAATTAATCTGCTAGCCAATCTACGCTGCTGTGACCCTGAGGGCTAATAAACCCTTCTGCCTTCCACTCCGCTGAGTCCCTCTGACTGTAAGGCAGGGTGCTGCCTTTGGGGCCATGGAGAAACTCCCTGGGACCCTTCTAGGGAAGGGCTCCTGCAGGGTGAGTTCCAGGCAAGGCAGGAATCAGACCCTCTGAGGCTGGATTTGGGAGCTGGCTGTGTGGTAGCATGGAGACCTGGGTTGGACTGGGACAGACTCCACCATGGCAGAGTCCTGATCAGCAGTGACCAGAAGGGGCCCAGGAGCAATTCCTGAGAGGCTCTGTCACACCGCAGGCCCCTTGTGGGGTGAGACGTTTCCATCGCAAGGGGCCTGTGCAGGAAGCTGGACCTGCTGGGCCTCAAATATCAGCAATCCCCCAGGAGGGCAGGCCAGGGCCCAGAAAGAGCTAGCATGTCACTGTGAGGGGAATCAAGCACCAGGAGGAAGGTGGGGGAGAGTGAGCAAGCAGGAGGCCTGGCTGGGAGCACACGTGACATGAGTTTGATGGTCTCAGCTGACTCCTGCACTGAAATCTATCCCCAGCACAGGTCTGAGTGCCACCGCACTGGCGCTGGTTACCACAAAGGCCCACCTGGGCTTGGGACAGGCACCCCAGAGACTAGTCGTGGCAGCATTGAGCCTGCCTAGTGGATTCCTGGCTCTCCAATGGAGCAGGGAGGTGGCCCATGACAGTGAGAGGTCACGGAGCCCGGGGCTTGATGGGGGGGAGGACATGGAGCTGAGTATCCTGGCCTCCTTGAGCTGCTGTGCCTGCTTCTCACCTCCCAGAGGGGTCTGATGCCCTCAGGCAGCCTGCTGGTGGGTGCTTCTGCTCCTGCTGCAGTTCACCAGTTTCCACCTCGCCATTCCCTGTCTGGAACGCTTCCCCACAACAGTTTCTTTTCCAAAGGAAATTTCCATGCATGCTTTCTCAAATGGGCTGACTGACCAGTTGCTGACTTGTTTCCTGGCCTGGGTGCAGGCTAATGCTAGGGATACATGGCAGGCCCCCAGAACCCGTCTTCTTCCCCTTACGCTCTCTGTTGGCCTTCCCCTGCCTGGCCTGACCCAGCGCCATCTGGACCAGCATGCCCAGCCTGCCCCAGTGCCAGTGGTCATCTCACCTGTTAGTGGTGGCAGCCCAAAGCCTCGGCTGACTGATGCTGTTGCCAGCAAAGGTTGCTAGTATTCCAGCAGGTGAGATGTGGTCCCGGAGCAGCATGTCTGAAGCCCTGCCCTGCTGTGTAATCCAGAGGCACTGCACCCCCTGCCCAGGCTGTTGTACCCTGCCCCCCACAACCGTGGCCCTAGCACGCTGAGAGGGGCCCCCTCATCACCCCCCCTGCAACTTTGCATGAATTCACACTTCCTCCACTCCGCTAGGCAGGGCCGAGCGCCTGGGTCACTGAGATCAGCACTCACTAGCATGGCCACCTGCCCTCCCACAGGTTGGAAGAGCCTCCATCCCGAGCTTTCAGGGGCTCAGCCAGCAGCCAAACACTGCCCAGGCTGGAGGCAGAGTTTGCTCCTGCAGACTCGTTCACCCGCTGATCACAGAGTGACACTGATTCCTGCCATGGAGTATGGGTGTGACCCTCCTACACCTCATGTAACAGGTGTTTGGAACTAAAGACTGGTTTCTTCCCACCAGACACTGCTCTAGCCCCTTATCACACCCGGGTGGTGCAGGGTGAAGCCATGTCTTCAGAAGGGGACATGGATCCATCAGCCTGGTAGTTCTGATTGAGGACGGATGCTCTGTTCTCAAGCAGTGGGCTCAGGGTGTGGGGGGACATTTGCAGATCACTTTCGGATCATCCCCTGAAACAGGCTGCAGGAGCAAGTCTGGAACAACTGAAACTGGGATTCTGTTCCGGCACCAAGGGAGATTTGCCTGGTCTCTTCTGCACCAGCTGGGAGACATGCCGTTTCCTCTCCTGCATCGCTCCTTCAGCAGGCCCTAAGGACCCCCCTCACCTCCTTCAGGTTTCTCTGGGGGGGACAACTGGGCTCCATCCTTGGGCCCGTCATCTTCTCCCTCTGCACCTTAGCTCTGGGCAGTCTCATTCATAAACACAAACTCCACTGCCAGGTGCACACCATGACACCGGGACCTACCTCTGCTCCAACTGCATCCTTCTGCCCAAACTAACCCTTGGTCCATCTCCAGCATCTCCTCGCGGCTGTGCAGCCCAAAACTGAACTCATCAGCCCCAGCTCCTCACCTCCATTCTTCTCGAGCACTGGCAGCCCCACCTTCCCGCTGTCACTAAGACCTGGGACCCTCTTCAGCTTGAAACTCACATCCTGGCTGTAATGGAGCCTCACAGGAATCCTGCTCTGGTCCTCTCTTCTCCTTGTGGATCAGGACTGTACAACGTTGGAGTCTGCCCCAGTCCTCCAGGGTCTCCACGCTCCTGCCCTCTTCTTCGCACAGCCAGACAGGACCTTGGGAGGGGTCTGCCACCCCTGGGCTCCCCCCACACCCACAAAGTCCTCCCCTTCATCTGACCCCAACAGGTTTAGCACTCCTGCTCCACCAGGGACTCCTCCTGTGGGAGCCCCCTTCGCGGGAATCCTTCCAAGCCCCAACAAACCATGCACCCCACCTCTGAAGTCAGAGCACTTCCCAGCCAGTGGAGAAGCCAGAAAGGTCATTAGTTCTCAGGATCAGAGCGCAGAAGGCTGGACTAGCCGACTGATTGCCAGTTACAGCGGAGAACGTCTGAGGCAGGGGTCTGTAACCTGTAGCTCTGGAGCTGCATGCGTCTCTTTGGCTGCCCCTTTGTGGCTCTGGGACGTGCTGCCACTGGGGGACCCTGTTGGCAGCCAGCATCAGGCTCCTGGCTCCCAACCCTGCCATCAGGGGACCCTGCTGGGGGCCCACTCCTGGTTTGAGGATCACCACCACCAGGGGTCCCTGCAGCAAGGGCCCTGACCCAGCTCCCGGCCCTCCAGTCTGCAGGAGGCTACACCCATTGTGGCTCTCAAAACACTTGGTTCTCAAAGGAATTTTTTTTAAAAATGGCTCTTCTTATCTTTTGGGTTGCCAACCCCTGACCTCTGGAGACCCCTTCTCAGGGCTTCCTCCCTCCCCCACCTTCCTGGGTGACTGATCTCTTTCTCCAGCCCTGCCCGCATCCATGTCCTTGCCCTCCCAGTCCTTTGTCTCCTTCCTGGGCAGGGGGTCCTGGTCCACTCTGCCTACATGTGACTGGGGAAGGCCTATCTGCCTTCAGTGCTCTCTGCAATGAGCACAGCCCAGGACTCATCACCAATACACATGAGTAACATGGGGGAAATTGAGGCACACACAGTACGCACAGAAAATCCTGTACATATCCCCACTTCTTCACACAGGCTATGTGTAAGTCCCGACAATTCCAGCCGCAGAACATCTCCGAGATCCACCGTCTTCTCTCAAGCTGCATAGCTAACCCTCCCACCCAGGCTCCATCATCTTGTGTCTCGATGACAGTGATCTCCTCCTTTCTGGCCTGGACAAAGGCAATCCTGGCCCACCCCATCCACTCAGAATGCAGGTACAAAGACCTTTCGCCCAGGCCCTTGGTTTGACTGTGACACCTGTGCACCCCCCCCACTCTCCCCCTTTTCTCTACTGCAGCAAACAAGGTGCTTGTCTTCACTTTCACCTCCTGGCCTCACCTCAGCCAGCCCACATTCACTATCCTGCTCCCAGCTCTCCCCTGGCTCTGCCAACAATAAAAATACCAAGGCATCATGTGGCATGATGCCTTGTTTTTTTTTTGCTGGACTAGACTAACACAGCTATCCCTTTGGAAATCTGCCAATAATGCCAGCCTCTAGCACCCACGCATTAACATTTCAAATGGGCATCACAATCTGCTGTGATGAAGTAAGAAAATCTCTTGGGTTATTATGGTTCTGCTTTTTCCTGTTCTTTGGTGATGGTATTCTGGTGATGGGACACAGGGGTGTGATAACTATAGGTACCACTAGGGGGGGAAGAGGCTTTAGTGCGACCTTACCTGGACCCCCTGGGGGTGACAGGTTGTGGCCAGTTTAGACCAGGGGCAGGGCAGCTGGAGAGAGAGGGGAACAAAGGGGAGAGAGGGGAAGAAGGAAGATGGAGGTTGGAGGGGCAGGACCTCCGGGGCTTGTCCTGGGGGTTTACTATCAGCCCTCCTGGTTGATCTGAGAGCCAACTGTCCTAGCTGTTGTGCAAAGTGGATTGCTAATAAACCCTCTGACTGCTACACTGGCTGAGTGTCACTGCTGATTGGGACGGCTGGGACCCTCGTGGAGGGAGGAACCCCCCCCCAAGGGAGACCAGACAGAGCAAGGATCGGACTCTCTGGGCCTGGATTTGGGAAGCTGGCTACAGGTAGCGTGGAGACCCTGGTGAATGGGAGAAAGCTCCACCGTAGCAGAATCCCTGGTGGGCTGTGAACAGAGGGGATCCAAGAGGCTTTTCTGGGTTCTCCATGACAGCTGCAAACAGCCAAAAAGAGGCCTCTTTGCAAACCCTCCTTCACCGTCATGCTAGAGAAACCTTGACAGTGATTCAGCTGAGTTCATGGCCTGTCATTCTCTTATTGTGCCCTTCTCCTCTTGTCTTACACTGTAAGGTCTTCAGGGCAGACACTGGCTTTTTGCTCTGTGTTTGTACAGTGCCTAGCACGATGAGATGCTCATCCAGGCATGGAGCTCCTGGGTGCCATGGTAGTACAAATGCCAGCTGCTGCCTCTACAACAGCATCGTCTCCTGCTTGGTGATGATCTGACATTCACAATGCAAACTGGCTTCAGGGCAGCTCACTCCTTCAGGGTAGGTGTGAAAAATGTTTCTCTGGTCTGAGCAAGGGCCAGTGGGGCACACATGTGTGGAGCAGGCCACGTCTACCGGGGATCATGCAGAAGAACCAGCATGTGAGAGACAATGTTTCTGGCCCAGTCCACAAACACTCTCCTTGCTTCCCCAAGCATGACCTCCTGCACAATGAGGCCTCAAAACCTCACCCACCCATTTTTCTGCAATAAACCTCTACCCTATGATTGAGTTGTTAAAGTCCGCAAATCATAATTTAAAGACTTTAAGATACAGAGAATCCACCAGCAAGTGAGCTGTGCACCATGCTATAGAGGAACACAAAAGAGCCCCAGAGCCCTTGCCATTCTGGCCTAGGGGAAAACTCCCACCCTACCCCAAATATGGTGATCAGTTAAAGTACCCTAAGCATGTGGGCAAGGCTCACCAGCCAGTCACCCAAGAAAGAATGCTCCCTAATAACTCAGCATCCACCCCATCCAACCTCCCTTCTCAGGCCACTGGCATATCCACCACCAGGAGTCAAAACTCAGTCTATTGTCATACTTAGACATCCCATAATTCCATCCCCTCCATAATTTACTGTGCTCAGTTTTGAAGGCAAGTTCTGTTTTTTGCCCCCACAGTTCCCCTTGGAAGGCAATTCCAGAACTTCACTCCCTGATGGTTAGAAACCTGCGTCTAATTTCAAGCCTAAATGTCCTGATGGGCAGTTTGCATCCATTTGTGCCTGTGTCCACACTGGTGCTGTACTCAAATAACTCCCCTCTGTCCCTGGTATTTATCCCTCTGGTGAATTTATACAGAGCAATCATATCTGCCCATAACCTTCTTTTGGTTAGGCTAAACTAGCCAAGCTCTTTGAGTCTCCTCTCATAAAGCAGGTTTTCCACGCCACAGGTCACCCTTGTAGCCTTTTCTGCTCGTGTTCCAGTTTGAATTGATCTTTCTTAAACATGGGGGACCAGAACTGCACCCAGTATTCAAGATGGCATCTCACAAGTGCTTTGTACAGCAGCACTAACACCTCCCTGTTGCTATTGGAAATACCTCTTCCGATGCATCCTAGGACCACATGTGTTTTTTTCACGGCCACATCACACTGGTGGCTCACAGTCATCCTGTGATCAGCCAGTACTCCCAGGTCCTTCTCCTCCTCTGTCCCTTCCAACTGATGCCTCCCCAGCTTATAGGAAAAAATCTTATTTGTCCCTAAATGCATGACCTTGCACTTTCCATTATTAAATTTCATCCTGTTCATGATGCTCCAGTTTACAAGGTCATCCAGATCGTTCTGTATGGTATCCTGATCCTTCTCTGTATTGGCAATGTCCCCCCAACTTGGTGTCATCGGAAAACTTAATTAGCACACTCCCACTTTTTGTTTCAAGGCTAGCAATAAAAAGGTTAAATAAGATCTGTCCCAAGACCAGTCCTGAAGGACTCCACTGGTAACCACCCTACAGCTTGATAGCTCACCCTTCAGTATGACCTGCTGCAGCCTCCCCTTTAACCAGTTCCTTATCCACCTTACTAGTTTCATATTAATCCCCATCTTCTGTAACTTAACTAATAATTCCCTATGTGGAACCGTATCAAATGCCTTGCTGACATCTAAGTAAATTAGGTCCACCACATTTACATTATCCAAAAAAAAAATCTGTTTGCTTCTCCAAAAAGACATCAGGTTGGTCTGGCATGATCTACCTTTTGTAAAACCATGTTGTATTTTATCCCAGTGCCTTCTCTTTCAGAATCTTTTCCAAGATGTCGCATACTGCTGAGGTCAAACTAACAGGCGGGTACTTACCTGGCTCACTTTTATTCCCTTTCTTGAAAATAGGAAGTATATTAGTGATTCTCCAGTCATGCAGTACAACCCCAGGTTTACTGGTTCATTACGAATCCTTGCTAATGGACTGGCAATTTCATGAGCCAGTTCCTTTAATATCTTTGGACGGAGATTATCCAGGCTCCCTGATTTAGTCCCATCCAGCAGCTTGAGTTTGGCTTCTACCTCAGGTATGACAATTTCCACTTCCGTGTCCTCATTCCCATTAGCTACCCTACCGCTGTCCCCAAGCTCATCATCACCCTCATTAAAGACAGAAGCAAAGGGCTTATTTAGACATTTAGCCATGCCTAGACTATCCTTGACCTCCATCCCATCCTCAGTGTTTAATGGTCCCACTTCTTCTTTCTTCTGTTTTTCCCCTATTTATATGCCTAATGAACCTTTTACTGTTGGTTTTTATTCCCTTTGCAAGGTTCACCTCTGCCTGATTTGTGGCTTTTCTCACTTTATTGATACACGTTCTGGCCTCCAGGAGGCAGCTTTCCTTGGTAAGCCCTCCCATCTTCTACTCCTTGTAGGCTTTGTGCTTCCTCCTAATCACGTGTCTGAGATGTTCACTCATCCAGCTCAGTCTACAGATCTTGCCTGTGAATTTTTTCCCCTTCCTCGGCATGTAGGCTCCAGATAGTTCCTGCAACTTTGACTTGAAGCGCTTCTAAGGCTCTTCTACCTTTACGTTCCTGAGTCGATCAGTTCAGTTCCCTTCCCCAACTAATTCCCCTCATTTCCTGAAGGTAGCCCTTTGGAAGTCAAAAACCCTAGTCACAGATCTATTTTTGTTTATCTTTCCATTTAGTTTGAACTGAATTAGCTTGTGGTCACTTGAACCAAACTTGTCCTCTATGACCAGTTTTTCTATGAGGTCCTCACTACTCACCAATACCAAATCTAAGCTGGCATCCCCTCTGGTTGGTTCAGTAACTGTTTGGTGAAGGAATCTGTCAGCTGTCACATCCAGGAAAATCTGGAGCTATAGCTACCAGCACGTGTCCTCCAGTCTATAACTGGGAAATTAAAGACCCCCATAATCACACAATTCCCAGTAGTATTTGTTCCTTAAAGAGGTCCCTATCCATGTCCAAATCAGATCCCAGCTGTCTGTAACACACCCCAAGTACTGTCCCAGGAGAAACTCTAGCAGTTTTCTTCCCCAGTGAGATTTTTACCCAGATTGACTCCGTCTTGTTAATGCCATCACTCTGAATTTCCTTACAGTCTGCCTTGTCATTGATATACAATCAATTGTGTAAGTATTGAAACCTTAGCCGACTATTTCCAGACTCTCTGACACTTAACCCTTGTGGTTTTGGGAGCCCAGAGCAAACAGCATGACATGAACAATAACTATGTCATGAACTTCGCCTTTGGCAGTTGCTGTCTCTTCTTAAAAAAGTTTAGCAACTCTGACATGCAAAACTCCCCACATCTGCAGCCACGAGCATTTGGAGCAGAGAGTGTTGGGGCTGCATGTCTGGAGGAGCGTTTAACCTGCACAGTTCTCCAGCACAGTTTATGAACACTACAGGAGTCCATCGAGTTTATAAAACCCACAGGAATCTCAGTGGATTGTGCAAGGCTGCAGCAATCCCCAGGGAGAGTCCCACTCCCAGCAATATCTTTAAACTGCCAAGGATCCCAGCCTGCGCGCGCTTCGCTCATAACATGGGTTGGACCCTTCCAGACCATGGTAACGGTGGAGAGTTTTCATGAATTCGATTTGGCTGCCTGCAGTAACTAACATTTCTGTTAGCCCACAGCACAGTTCGTCCTCACTCTATGACTTCTGGGGATGCTGCCTATTCTGAACTACTAAACCAAGCTACTTTGGGGATGTACAATGACAAAACTGGGCCATATCTCGAATAGGGAATGCCAGACATTTGTCAAGTCCCGGCTCTCATAAATGTCTCTTTCAATCCGCCTCCAACGTTGAAAAACAAGTCTCTGGGAGAAGACTAAATATGCAAATTGGAGGAGAAAAGGAGCTTCTTGTACTAGAGCAGAGGAAGATAATGGATCCTGTCTGGGAGACCAGTACCCCAGCCCCATAAGGATTTACCCAAAAGATGGGACTTAATCCCACCCACTTGTGAAAAGTGCTGTGCCATCCTTAACCAGCACAGAAGGGAAGGTCTCTGTTTTACACCGCATCTGAATACAGCAACCCAGGACTCCCGGCCATCACATGGGGCACTGGAGTCAGCACTGACTGGGGGGGCACCTCTTATGTAACCCCTCCGCTGCAGTGCGGAGCATGCCCTTGAGCAGCACCCCGCTCTGTGCTGCCCTAGAAGGCCCTGGGACACTGCTGTCAGCACTGAGTGCGAGGAGAGCCCTGCTCCGCATGCAGCCACCTGGGTTTCTGCAGGGGCTGAGCCAGGCTCCTGCTCTACAAAAGCCAGGCCTCATTTCCCACCCAGCACATCTGCAGCTGGTTGAGCCAGCAGTTTTGAAATGAGATTGCTCCCAGCCCAGCCGAAACGCAGCAAGGCAGCCTGAGATTGTAATTGCTCTGCAGCGAAGACCCCAGGCTCCTGGTGCAGAGGGAGGGAGCCAAAGTGGAATAACAGGGCTGCCCCCTCCAAGTGGGTTCCAAAGAGGCCCAGCTGCACTGGGGTCATGGCTGCTTTAATTGGTTCAAGGGCTGGCTTCCAGCAACAGCTGAAGAGGCAGGGAAGGCTGGTGCGCCTGTGATTTCTGCATGCGGCGGCATGTTCGAGGCAGTTGGCCTGAGTGCGGGAGGGGCTGCAAAGAACAGGATGTGCCTGATTTTCCCTTCGGGGTTTGTTAAATCGATTGCAGAAGAAAGTGCTGAAATAGCGGTACAGGCTCTCTCCAATGCAGGGCTGCGCTTGGTGAGTCACTGAGCCTGGGAACACAGGACAGAGACTGCTGACTCTGGGCATCAGCCAGCCACTTGACGGAGGGGGGGCTGCTCACTGCGCCAGGAAGCCCCCCTCCGGTGTGGGACCTGCTCACCTCGAGCTCGCGGCGGAACAGGGGAGGCATCGCAGGCCTTTTGTGGGGAGGGGGCAGAGCCGTGGAGCAGGATGAGGGGAACAGAGCCTGAGTGTTGGGGGCCATGAGGCCCACTCCCTGCTCTGCTACTGACTTGCTGTGTGGGCTTGGTCACGTCCCTTCCCGGTGCCTCAGTTTCCCATCCATATAATAGAGCTGTGATGACTTATGGGGAGGAAGGAGGGAATGCCTGGGTATCCAGTACCCTACACAGCTGAATGGATACCAGCTGCCCCTTGCCAGGCTTTCCCACTCCCTGGCCTGCACACATGCTCATTCCCAGGCTATTCGAGATGGGGGGAGATAGCGTGATGATCCCAAACCCTGCCCAGCAGGAGCTATCTTGGCAGCTCTCCAGAGGCCTGAGGACTGTGCTCTATTCCATAGCACCACGTCACCTCGCCAGCTCAGCCCATTCAGGCCAGGTAAACGCCAGAATGGAAGCTGCTGCAGAGAGTCGGGGAGGTCCCCCCCCCCCCCCCGGTCACGGCTGGCCCCATTACTCCAGCAGGGTGCTAGGAGTGCTGCGCTGCAACAGGCGAAATCGTGCGGCTGTGATTGAAACCGCTGCCCCTGCCCCTGCAGATCCCACTATAGCAGAGGTTAAGCCTGGTTTCCTTGGCAAGCCCTTGCTTGGCTAGTTATTCCACCCTTTCCTCTCTCTGCACATTCAGCTGGACACGGGCTCTTCTGCACCACCTCTGCCGAGCTCCCATCTAGCGCTGCTATTAACAACCGCTGCATCACACCCCAGAGCTGGCCGCATTCCCAAGCTGTTTCACGTGACCCTGAAGTATTTCTGGCCTCCCTCCCTGACTGGTGCTGAGGCTTAATCAGTGAAAGAGACCAGAGAAGTGCCAGGGGCTGATTGAATAATTACTTTAAAAAAAAATGGAGCAGTGTGCAGCCATCCCACCTTGAACTCAAACAGAGGGGTGTGGAAGACAGGATCTCAGGGGGCTATGGTCAAACTTTGAGGCAGCAGAGCATGCTGGGATCTGTAGTCTCCAGGCTGCGCTTTCCTGTCCTAGAAGAGGGGAGCTGTAGGTAAGGTTGCCAGATGTCAGGCAGAAGAAGGACATGTCCTCCTTTTTACCTTCACATCCTCCACCCAGCGGGCATTTTAAAGATAATTTTGTCTAGCTTTTTACTTACAGGCGTTAAACTATGCTGGAACATGCCTGAACATCCTGTTTTTAGTGGGAACCATTCCAGGGCCCCTTAAAAACAGAAGAATATGACATTAATACTCCATTTTCTCCATGTGTCCTCCAAGGTCCTCCTTCCCTGTCCTCCTTTCCATGCTTTGGTATCTGGTCACCCTAGCTGTAGAAGGGCTTCACCATTATGGTCACCAGGCACTGACTTGCCTCAGGAAGGGTGATGGCTCCTGTGCTCTCCAGGTAGAGCCAGGGGCTGTGTCCTGCCTTGATTTCCTTTCTGTCTCCTTGCGTCATGTGGCACAGCCACTCCAGCTAGGCCAAGGAGTGCAGGTAGCAGCCCCCTCAGGGGATGTTAGTGGAGACAGACAGAGGCAGCATCTAACCAGGCAGCAGTTTAACTGGACACCATATTTCTTCTCGTTCCCTGGATGATGAAAGCCTGCAGTGCAGTGTTGCTGGGTGCTGGTAAGCAGCTGCTGTGTTCCACCCCAGAGGTGGCTGCACCGGAGGGTCTGGGAATGCGGCCTTTTGCTGTGGGATGGGGGAGAACCTCTGGTTGTCAGGGTCTTTCCTTTAGGAGCAAGCATGTGTCTTAGCAGGTGAGGGGCAGAGGGACAATATTACTGTGGGACAGAGATGAGAGGGGATGGGAAGAGGAAAGGGAAAGAGGAGACAAACCGAGTCATTTTCTCTCCTGCTCCCCCCTTCTTTCATCCTTTCCCGCCTCTCCCTTACACAGCCACCTGTGCAGTGAGCTGGCCTTGAGCCTTGCACTCTCCCACTAAGGAGCTGACACCAGTGGGGCCTCCCGCTATGGGAGGACGGGGCACAGCCTGGAAAGCAACAGCTCCCGCCTGCAGGGGAAAGGGCCAGGGAGGGGGGAGCCCAGGGGCTTCCCAGATCTAACGGCAGCGAGGACCCCGCTTCCC